>NW_006497610.1:1211807-1225214 GCF_000471905.2 Amborella trichopoda | reverse complement strand
TTCGTTCCTTCTTCTTCTTCTTACTTACTTACTACTACACACGACGAGTACGTACGACTACTACGTACTACTTAGTTGTGTAGTTAGTTAGTTAGTTAGTAGTACTCTCTCTCTCTCTCTCTCTCTCTCTCTCTCTCTCTCTCTCTCTCTCTCTCTCTCATTTTTATGAAGAATGTGTTTTGGCTTTAATAGGTTCACTTTGTCATCCCCCTCATTTGAATACACCATCCTGTGCATCTCCATTTGGGGCTTTGATGGTCTCTGGCATTTCCTCTCTCTTTCAAATGCATGGAGGGATGGCAATAGACTCGATCTGGGTATGGGTTCAAAAAGTTGACTCGATGGGTTGGGTCCAGGTCTAGGTCCGGTAATATTTTTGTCATAATATATGAAATATATTTAAAAAGAGTTAAATAAATAGATATTTTAATTTTTGGGTCAGATCCGGTCCAGTCGGGTCTGGATCCTATATCTTTTTTTCAGGTCTGGATCCGGTCAGATTCAGAACCGACCCGTTGCCACCTGAATAATCACATGCGCACATGTTAGACTTGTGCACACACATTCTAAGAGTACAGGATAGGGTTCATAAACACGGATTGGTTTACTGGTTGGACTAATCCATATCAGAGATACGGTTCATAAACATGGATTGGTTTACTGGTTGGACTAATCCATATTAGAGATGGGAAATTTTAATCCGGATCGGGACATTTATTAACAAAGAAAGTTAAAAAAGGATGACAACATAAAACAAAAAAGCGATGGAAAATGAGTGAATCTAGGGCTCTTGAGAACTGATCACCTAGTTTCGATTTGGATCAGCATTTTTACATATTCTTCTGACCAGTGTTCGTAAAATCGAACCACAACAGTTAATCGGACATGGGCATGGAAGCAGTTTAACTGTCCTAACTGGTAAACGGGTCGATTCAACCGCTCTAACCGGGCAACTCCCGGACGGTCAAAAAAGTGTTGAAAACAATTTAAAAAATACAAAAAAAATCTACTAAAATATGAAAAGCATATAAAGACTGATTAAAATAAAATACAATCAAATGAAGTTGAAAAATTAATGAAAAATGGATTTTAACCCATTTTATATTTTTCAAGAGGTATTTTTAAAATTTTCTTAAAAAAATATAAAAGTGAGTATTAATGACCAAAACAACTTTTCATCTTTACCATAATGTAAATATTATTTAAAAAATTATTACAAATCAAATTCTTTATTTTTGAGAGTTTATATACATTTTTTTTTTAATTTTGTTTTAAAAATACCGGTTGATCACCTTAACTAGCCACTGGCCGGTTCCGATCTAACCGGGCGGTTAGCGGTTAGATCGGGCGATTTTACGAACAATGATTGTGGCCTTCATGTACAAAAAATAAAAGTTGCAGTTTGTATAGAGCCGAGGATCTAAGCAATCAAAGTAAAGTGCAACTTCAAATATTGTAGAGAAATATGGTTTCAATATTGGAAATCTTTGTGATTGCCTTAAAGTAGTTTTCATTTATAAAATTTAAAGCTTAAAAAATAGTGTAGACCGAGTAGATCAATGAAGTCTTGAAAATTGACAGTCAAAAAATGCATTACAAGATGCACTATTTTCAAAACTTGAAATCTATTTTTCTCTCTTGTTAATGCATCTTGATGTCGAGATGATCAATTTCAGGATATTTGAGCATCAAAACAACCTCTTCTAGTAAATTTTTCGAGGTGGGCTCTAATTTGATTGTTTAGAGCCTCGGCTCTATATAATTTTTTTCCAAAGATAAATGGTCATTTTCTTTGATTGTTTCTTTGAAGACGTTGCAACCCACAAATTTGTGGTCCTAAAAATAATCCTATATTAAGTTGTAACCAAGAAGTAAATAGAGAAAATGCTCCCGCATAACTTAAAATATTTTGACATTTATCAAATCGAATCGAAGAGGTCAATTATTTAAAATTTCTCCAGCCAACAATTTATGACCTGTGATGATACGCCCTTTTTATGGTGTATTCAAAATCTGGTACAAAATGATGAGCTATTTTGAATCTTATCCCAGGAATTGAGTGATATGTTAAAGCATTTCAACTCTCACTTACTATGGAGTGAATTTCTCATTATGAACTAAAACTTTTGGAGGGGTGGCAATGGATCCAGACCTGAGGGGTAGACCCGTATGGGTCCAAAATTGGACCTGGCAGGTTGGGTTCAGGTCCAAATTTGGGACCCAAACATTATTTGGATAAGGGTCCGATAGAGCTTGTTGGATTTGAGTCTAAGTCCAATAATATTTTTCAGGTCTCAATATATTAAATATATTTAAATAAATAGATATTTTAATTTTTAGGTTGGATCCACCCAACCCGTTGCCACCTCTATTTACTCCCTCTCACCGTGGCTAATAATTTCATATGGTGATGTTGCCATTGCTCACATGGCATCCATAAATATGACCAAATCCGACTTTGGTGGATATTCTATCGTTTATGTTTGGAATCACATGCACATTAATGTCGTCCATCAACAAGAGATCACTCTTGTATAAATTGGATGCTTGTCCTCATGTCCCAATTGCAATCCGATCGAGATGGGGAATCGATCATAACGTACGTCAATCTTTTTATCTAAGTAACATTTTACTTTTAGTGCACGTGATTTGAGTCCTTTTAAAAAAAAAAAAGAAATTTGACTTAGAATGAGGAAAGTATGGCGTTAGAGAGAAAGTGAGCTCAAAACAGTAAAAGAACTAATGTATAATCAAAGAGAATGTCTACAATGAGCATTTACTTTTTGATACAAGAAGGTCACAATTATTATCGACCGTTAAATTTGAGATGGGGTGGTTGAAGGTGTGATAACGTTTTGGTACAAATCCAAAACAAAATCTCTTGAATGTTGTGATACAATTTCATCCATTGGATTTCATATCTAATAGTAAAAAGTGATTGTGATGTTGTACAAAAAACAAATGGCTTTATAATATACAATCCTATAATTAAAATATTATGTTAATATGATTTCTCATATTAAATTCATGATTGAAGATCATATACAACTTCCAATTTAATTAAGTACAATATATTAGAAGATGTTGCCTCCGTCTATGAAGTAGTCATCGAAATTTTGGATTTTAAGATCCAAAGTCACTTGGCTTAAAAGCTGAGTAAGCTTTGATTTATGATTTTCAAGGTCCGAAGTTAAGATTTGTCTATATAACTTTAAACCTTGAAGATCTGAAATCATTTCAACAAACTTGACTTTGGCTCGTGAAGTTTTGAAGTCATAATGAGAAAAACTTGAATTTGAACCACAAAAGTATGGTTGCAGCAAAAAAATTATTGGGTCCTTTGATCAAAAGTCATTGTGGTGGATCAAGGTACAAAATCTATCCGGGAGTATAAAAGTAGCACTACAGCATATCCATGCGTAATGGGTAAGTAGAGGCCAAGGATCCAAAGATACTGCATTATGTTCTAGGCCTGCAGAGCTCGACCTAAGATGAAACTTGCACTACATCAAATATCTGGGTTGGAGACAACCTATCAAGCTACCTGGAAGGTATAGGATGCACCGACCCACCCACAAGCTCTCTTTAGGAAAAAAATGGACAGGGGGTAACCACGTTAATTGGAGAGGGAAGCAATAAAAGATAAAAAATTATCATCATTAAAGCTTTTTTTTTTTCAATTAATTTGACTGACTACATGAATCTTGGTCTACCATTATGCTCTATCAAAGTTCATATGTTTAATGAGACTATAAGTCTCCATTTCTTTTCTTATCACTGCTAATCAAGTCCTTTTGGCCCTTGTCCTTTTTGAGTCTTCTAACTCACACC
Source organism: Amborella trichopoda (assembly GCF_000471905.2). The sequence goes on along the minus strand of NW_006497610.1, from coordinate 1,221,383 downwards.
TCCTAAGTATACTTTCTCTCAGGTATGTGCTATATATGACCAACCCACCTAAGTATACATTCTCTTATGTTATTGCCTATTGGTGCCATACTAAATTCTTTCGAATGTATTTATTTCGAATTTTATCCTTTCTTGTCTTGCCGTTCATCTATCTCAACATCCTCGTCTCAATTACATTCAATATCTTCATCTCAACATCCTCGTCTCAATTACATTCAATATCTTCATCTCAACATCCTCAAATCAATAAAAGTTAAAAATTATAAATGTATATCAATCGAAAGGGAAGAACTAACTCTTTCTTCTTTCACGAAGTCAGCTTCATGTGCTAATGATACCAATTTAAAAAATGAAAAAGAAGTCTAGATACATCCTTACGCCACCCCACATAACAAAATTATTAAAAAGTGAATTGCATCACTTAAATCACTTGGACTTTGAAGAGTGAGGACATTTTGGGAGAAAAGAAAAATAAAAATAGAGTATGAATATGAAAATTGGGGGAAATTTTATAATAACTCTGTTTTACAGGGACATGAACAAAAATATCTCTTTAAAAAATCATATTTATGGCATTGTGATCCTAAATTATGTAACTATTTTACAAGGAGATGAATATTATTTTCTCTTTAAAAAGTCATATTTGTGGCATTATGATCCTAAATTATGTAAATGCACTCACTTTATCGTAACAATAAATCTTGAAAAAAAAAAAAAAAAAATTTAATGAGTCTCTCCAACAATGAATCCAAACTATCCATTTGTTGAAATTTAGGCCTGAACTCAAGATCAATTTTTTATATTTAAAAATCTTCATCTACTAGTGATAAGGCCATGTAGAAAATTTGGAGATAAAAAAGAGTTTGTCGAAGGCTTAAAAGGGATTTCTCAAAGTTAGGTAGTGTTTTTCAACTTTTGCTTCTTTTTTTTTATTAATCAAATTGAAAAGTATGTATGTTTTAAAAAGCGAAATATGGTTTCAAAAAATTCATTTTATTTATGAGGATTGATTTTATACGACAATTTTATACTCCTCTAATTAAACAATCTTCAAAAATCATGCTATTACTTTTATAAGTAAAGTTTTTACCTTAAATAAAGTTATTATCAGTAAAATATTGGGTACCTATAATTTATTAAGAAGGGTGTTTTTGGTTCAAGGCCAATTATAGAAAGAACCAACTAGTTTTATTTGGTTATTTTAGAAGAAGGATGATGTTTCTATAAGGCCCAGGTGGTCGGGCTGGATTTATCATCGCTCGGGCTCCCTCGGGGACCCGTGCATACGCTTGATCCACGGGCTAGAATGATAGAGAAGAAGGAGAACAAGTAGCAAAATGACAGTGAATTGATGAGGATTTAGTTTAGAGATAATGAGAAGAAGAAGAAGAAGTATAAGAAGAAAGGGATGACCCAAGAATTGGGCAGCCTCTCGGTGTAACCTCTTCTAAGAGGTGTTACTGAAGACAAGGGAAAGTACTAGGCTCGAAGCCTTCGTACCTGGAGGGTTCGGGAAGTGAAGCCACGGGACTTAACCCGTGACTATGTCACGAACCCAAAAAGCCTCCCAAAAGTGACCTAGGGAGAAAAGAGAAGAGAATAAAAGAGAATGAAAGAAAAAAATCTCTCAAAGCCTGAACACCTGGTGGTTAGAGCAGTCCAAGGGTGAACATTCTTTTTAAAGAAACTGTCTTAGATGAACCCCAGCCCGAGTGATCGAGCACAAAAGAATATAAATCTCTTACGACCCAAAACACTATGTGAACTGATAGTTAGAGCAGTCCAAGAGCTAAAACCCTTTTAAAGGAGCAGTCCCAGGAGGATCACCGCTCGAGTGATCGAATGCGAGAGAAGAGATGAGTGAAGAAACAGAATAGAAAAGTAATGAGATGAGAGTGGATGAGTGAGAGATGAGAAAGAGTGGATGAGAGAATTAGAGAGATAGAGAGAGAAGGCGGACCTACATATAGCTCGGGTCCGTGTCTAGGAGTTAGATAGAGGATGAGAGAGGGAGAGAAGGATAGAGTGAGAGGATGGGTCCGCCTATGCCGTGGGTCTGCGACTAGGAGGGGGAGAAAGGGTGAGGGAGAGTGAGAGAGAAGAAGAGAGAGGACGGGCCCGCCTCTAGCACAAGTCCATGACTAGGAGGGTGATAATGAGTGAGGGAGAGAGAGATAGACAGAGGGGCGGACCTGCCTCTGATGCGAGTCCGTGACTAAGGGGGGAGTGAGAGGGTGATAGAGAGAGAGAGAGGGATAAAAAGAGAGGAGACGGGCATGCCTTTGGAGCTGATTAAGGGCGAAGAGAGGGAGACGGAAAGTGAGAGAGAAGTAGAGAGAGTGACGGGCCTGCCTTTGGGCGGATCCGTGATAAGAGAGAGCAAAGAGAGAGAGCGAGGGATAGCAAAGGGAGAGGGAGTGAGAGCTCGGACCTGCCCTTGGTAAGAGTAGAAGAGAGAGAAATAGAGAGAAGACATAGAGGAAGAAGAAAGACAGAGAGAGAGAAGAGAAAAGAGAAAGAGAAAAGAGAGTGGACCTAAAGTGGACTCGAGCCTAGGTCTGCCTTCGAGGGTTCCTTTGAATGCACCTAAGAGAGAGGCCTTAGCTTTGTAGAGGCTAAGGTTAGGGTCTAGGTTTATGGACCTAAAGTAGGTTAGGGTAGTGTAGGGTGTATGATAGCTTAAGGTGTATGGAAGAGGACTATGGTGTATAATTGCTAAGGTATGTAAAGGCTAGGGCGTATGGAGTAGGCTAGTGTGTATGAAAACTGGTGTGTATGGAGTAGGCCAGGGTGTATGAAAGTTAGGGTGTATGGAGTAGGGTGGGGTGTATGAAAGCTAATATGTATGAAGTACGGGTAGGGAGTGGGGAATCCTAGGAATGGGAAGTTGTGAGTTCTAGAGGTGTGCGGGGTACCAATGGTAGTTTCTCTCTCCACTCTCATTGAGTTTGGAATTGGGATCAAAGCAAAAGAAGAAGTCTAAGCTCTTTGAATTCTCAAGCTTTTTCAATTAATTTTTAAAACTCTCATTACAAATGACTTACTTTTACTTATATAGAGCATTTCCTAAACATGGGTGGATGCTAAAAAACTACTAGAATTGCTAGAAAATACACATTTAATAGAATAAAACAATAATCCCGTTTTTAAATTAATAACCAAAATACCCCTAAGCACTTTTCATAAAATGACAAAATCATCCTTCCTTGAAGGACCTTTTGGTATTGTTAGGCCTCGGGAGCTTTTTCGGGTACTTCCATCAGAAATTCGAGCGATCAAACGTTATACAATTGTTTCTTGCTCTATTACACATGTTTTGATACCCATTGATTGTCTTGAAACAGAGTTTTAAAGAAGAACCCAAAATCCGGCCAAGTCCATAAACTTTTGAACCTTCGACAACCGATTACGTACAATCCATGATATTTCGAGACTTCATTTTGATAAAAAACTAGAGAGGATACTATCACGATCATTTTGTGACAAAATTCATCCGTTTTGGTATCCGTTTGAGAGCATTCCAAATTGGGGAGGTCGCCGGAAAATAGGATTCCGGTGATCGAAAAATGTATCTTCTTTAACTTCAAATTTTGGTGTCATCCATCCTCCGATCTCACACAAAAATCATATCAAACTAAAGCCTTTCGAAGCACGGTCGCAACAGACCCATATTTGTGACGATCCGATATTGGGATTTAGAGCAAATAGCCTCTCAAAGAATGAAATATTACTCTTTTTAAAATATGAAATTTCAAGTTTCAAGGCCATCTTCTCTCTAAAAATTTTCTTGTTTTGGGTCACGCCATAATGTGTGTACCAATGTCAAAACGAGCGCATCGATGAGATCTAGCTCGTGTCCAAATTTGAGCATAATTTGACTCAAAATAAGCGAGTTATGAGCATTTGAAATTCATCCTGAAATGAAAAAACACAGTTTTCATAAATGGAAATTGGTTCACCAAGGTTGTACCGCAATAGTGTAGAACCTACCATTGCTTTGGTAAGTTGGGCTTAAGGTCATGGAGGGTCTAATTAGCCTAAATTTGGTATCTGAGAGTTTTTCGACATTCTATATCCAATGACGGTAGTTTGATATTATTTTGAGACTCAGAAAATAAGGTTGTAGTTATATGGTCTATTTTCAACATGATATGAATTGGATTTGAAAATCGAGTTTCGTCTTGATTAACTCAAAACTTGTCAGAACACGACGAAACGCTACAGGTGTCCTTAGAGCATCCAAACTACCCTATCATGCAATTTGAGCCCAGTCTGACACTTCCTCTAAAGTCACCAAATGTCAGGCTTATTTCTACAGTGTTCCAGTGGTCTGGTGGAGTTTTTGGCACTAGCGGGATCAGGTTACGACCGACTCTCTCCTTATGCGTCTCGGGGATATAAGTATGTCAAAAATGATTTATAACATCAGGCTTTATGAAAAAATAATAAACCCTCTTCTCAAATCCTCGTTCGGAAAGCAATTTCGGCAACATAAATCTCAATGATGGCTCCAAAATTAATTTCCAACATCGACAATGAAATTTGAAACTTAAAAAATGGTATAGATCTTGTGGATCTATGAATACTTATTTTTAGTGTGAAACAGACGATCTAGATAATTTTTTATAATATACACTATTTTTAAAGCTTGAAATTCTTTTTTTTTTTTTCACAACCATAATGTTCAAGGTAAGATGATTAATGTAAAGGTTTTCTAATACTTGAATAGCAATTTCAATGAGTTACGAGGTGAGGCTGTATTTGTTTTTTATAGAGCTGCAGCCCTATCAAACCATTTTCCTTAGAAGATTGTCTAATTTGATGTCAACTAGTTTTGTCATTTTAATGTTAAAAAAAAAAAACTAGTTTTATCATTTTATGATATGTTGAGATCCCAAGGACCCTATTTCATATGTATTATTTGGCTTGTCGGAACTTCTTATTTGTAAAAAGTACTCATGGTTTGCTCTAGGCTATTTGCTAACTTTTCGGACATGCTCTCTTTCTAATGAATTCTTGAGTGACTACTATTATTCCTGACATGTTTCTTCTTTATTTCTTGTTTTTTTTACTCAATCCCGCTGAATGAGAGAACTTAAAGATGGAGAAATGGAGCAAAAGGGCGGTTTTCTCTTTTCTCTTTTTCATCTTTTAAAGCTGAATGTGATCTTCTTTCCCTCATTTAAAGTAGGGTTAAAAAAAATGGCTATTCAGATTGGAACGAGCTGATTTGGATCGGGAATCAAAGGGGCCAATCTAGTTCCTTTAAAATATCGGGAACCACCCGATTCCTTTTATGAACCGGCCGGTTCTAGCATAGCTGAATGGTGGTTCTGTCAAAGAACCAGCTCGCTTTTAATTTTTTATTTTTTTATTTTTAAATTTTTTATTGGCCGGATCACTAATCCACTTATCCATTTTATAAACCTTGATTTAAATCAATGTAGTAGTTTAATTGCTAGGGACAAAAGTAGTGCTTATGGAGTGCTCAGTAGGTCTCTCTCTCTCTCATTAGTAGCAAATTCCACATCAAAATAGGAATTCCTATTGCCACCCTCATGCATTATTTACGATTGTAGTCCTCCATTCCAACTCAGCAATTGGTACTAATCTTCTTCTTTCTTTTTTTTTTTCCCTTTTTTTTTTTTTAAGCTTAAGACTACTAAAATGTCCATAGGTTCATCACCGACCTCCTTAATCTCTATTGTAGTTTTCATTTTCCATGTAAAGCTTTAGCCTATATGCGGTCCACATTCCCATTCACCAAGAGGATGTCCTAAAAAGATGGATGAAGTTTCTACAGGGCCTAGGCTTTAGGAAGACAAAATAAAGCCTCACCTATTATCCTTATCTAGAAAACAATTTTGGCATCAAAAATCTTCATGATGACTCTAAAACTAATTTCTTACATCGACAATAAAATTTAAAACTCAAAAAATGGTATAGATCATGCGGATCTATAAATACTTATTTTTAGAACGAAATGGATGGTCTAGATGATTTATTACAATATACATTATTTTTAGATTTTGAAATTCAACTATAATGTTCAAGCTGAGACGATCGATTTCAATATTTTTTAACACTTAGATAGTAAGTTTTGATGAGTTATAAGGTGAGGCTTTTTTTATTTTGATAGAGCTACAGCCCTATCAAACTATTTTCCTAAAAAGATATAATAAATTGCATGTCACCCTTGTCAATCACCTCATACAAATCAAGGTTTCTAGAGGGGATCTTAATGAGGGAGCACATTTACTATTATTATAAGTAGGTCACCAATAATCCTAGCCATTATATGTTAAATTGGATTGTTTGGGTGTGCCATAATGTTCGGGAATTTTCTTTTTTAATTTTAGGAGTTAATGGCATATTTGCAACCACCCGAATTTAATTCTGATAGACAAGAGCGATTGTAACCTCACTATACTAAAAGTAAATGGTTTCTTTGTATACTTATCCTTATTATTATGTATAGAAGGATGAAGCATAGCAATCCCAAAAACGCTAACTATAGAAAGTGGCTAGTAGATCGTCTTAGATTTGTGACAAAAAAAAGAGCCACACAAGGAGTATGTCATGCAATATACTAGTTTGATTCATCCATTCCACAGATACAATATGAAATGCGCATGTGGCACGCTCTCGCTTGGACAAGTCATCTGCTTAGGAGAATTTTTTTGATCTGAAAATTTTCAATCCACTTTAGAATCAGGAACATTAAAAAAATTAAATTAAACTTTGATTTTTTAAATATTTAGATCTTATAATTTGAAAATCTGATGATCTCTATTCAGTTGTAGGACGTTATCTTTTTAAGGGCACATGAAATTTTATTTATTTGTTTGAAGTTAGTTGCTAGATTGAGGAAGTTGCATCCCCAAAAGTTTTTGGTCCTATAGATACTCCTATGTAGGGTTTTACATGAGCAAGCAAATCTAGTATATGCTCTTGTGGGAGCGAATAATCTTGGCTAATATAACTAAAAAAAATAGAAAAAATAAAACATAGCAATGTTGAAAGCTGTACAAAAAGACAAAGATATTGGATTTTTTTTTTCCTTCTTTTTGGTAGATCAGTGGGGGAATACAGGCCCCTATCCGTTTTTAAAAATAAGTAGCGGTTTTCGAATATGTCAATGGGAATGGAAACCTAGACCGATAGCTAAAGCTCAAGTAGTGCTACCATCAACCATGTTTCCAAAGATAGAGATACTGAATTGAAATAAAGAACACAAAAAATATAAATGTAAACTAAAACATTTTAATAATGTAGATTTTTTAGGACATGAGCATAAATTTCCCTGGGAGGTCTTAAAAAAATTTCCCTTAGAAGTCTTAAACCATGTATTTAATCAATAAAGGCAAATTGTTTTATATGGGTTTTTGCCCGCATAAAAACCGTCTCCATGATTAATCTCAGGCTAACTTACCCTCCAAAAAAATCAATTATGATATTTTATTTAAAGAAAAAGATATGAAAAGCTTCATGGCTGTGAAAAACTCTTATTGATGTAACCAATGAGTTTAAAAAGCGGATCGGTGACCCGGATTGGGCACCTCAAAACCAATTCGGATGGGCGAATCGACGATCCAGATCAGGAATCGGCTGAAACAGTCGGATTAAAGCTTCAAAAAAATCCCAAAAAATTATTAAAATTCATTATAAATGTTGTTTTTTAGGAATCCAATAAGAAATGCGGGTACTACATTATTAACTTTAAGTTTTGTCATCAATTTGTGAATATTGAGATGTTCTTTCCCTGTATAAACTTAAGTATTAAATTTGCATCACATAAAAAAAAAATCATAGCATTATCATGGATAAAATATATAATAATACATGGACTATAATAAATAATAGACTAAATCAATGAAAGAATGGCCATTAAAATCTCGTTTTGGCGAAAAACCCTAATCCGCTAAAAAAACCCAAATTATTACAACCTAACTAACTATAATCCAAAATTATTACAACCTAACTAATTATAATATTGTATACTTAAATTATAATTATTAGTTTACGTTTTATAATTATTTTATTAGATAAATAATAACAAATTTAAAATATTTTATAATATTATCTAATTTAAAATGTATTATTGACAACTGTAAGAAAAATAGTACATTACATGATTTATAATGTAAAAATTAATAACTAAAATAAAAGATTTGGTTATCAATGTAAAAATTAATAAAATACGTACAAATTTTAGAAATAACATTTCAATTTTTCAAAAATATATTTTTTTAGGTTTGTATAATAAATTTAGTGAAAGAGATTGTTAGTAGAAAGATGGATATTTCAAATAGAATAAACTTTTTATTTTTTATTTTTCTATGCCTTTCATATTATTTACAAAAATAATTATACCACTATATATAACAAAAATTAACTGCTATACAAAAAATTAACTTTTTTTTTCGTTTTTTTATGCCTTTATGTTATTTACAAAAATATTTATACAATATACACAACAAAAACTACTATACAACACAAAAATAATTTTTGTTATGCCTTTCATATTATTTACAAAAATAATTATACCACTATATACAACAAAAATTAACTGCTATACAAAAAAATAACTTTTTTTTTCATTTTTTTGTGCTTTTTATATTATTTACAAAATATTTATACAATATACACAACAAAAACTACTATACAACACAAAAATGTAAATGCAATGCCCAAGGGGGGATTCGACCTTGGGAGGTAAAGTTAAGAAACAAGAGACATAACTACCACGCCACCTTACCATATGTAGTTTTAATTTGCTGATTAATAGAATATATTTACATTTCCTTTTCATTTAATGATGTTTGGAAATTGTCCCACATCAAAAGATGGGTTTTCAACTTTGGTATATAAATACTTATGTAATATAGATTAAAGCAAACACATGAAAATATTGGGGCAACCTCACACGTGCATGTGCGCACATGTATGTGCGCATGTGTCGGTGCAAACGTGCACACGTGTTTGTGCGGTGGCACATGTGAGAGTGTGTACTGCTAGCACACGTATCGTGCGTGTGGCACGTGTGAGAGTGTATATCGCTCGTGTCACATGTACACACGTGTGTGAGTGGTGTGTGTGGCAGCACACGTATCATGTGTGTGGTTCGTGTGGGAGTGTATACGACTCGTGCCACATGTACACACGTACACACGTGTGTGAGTGGTGTGTGTGGTACATGATGCGTACACACGTGTAAAGGCAAGAATCGGGAGGGAACCGCGAGAATCGGGAGGGAATATGGCACGTGTGAGAGTGTGTATGGCTAGCATATGTATCGTGCGTGTGGCACGTGTGGGAGTGTATATAGCTCATGTCACACGTACACACATGTGTCAGTGGTGTATGTGGCAGCACACGTATCGTGCGTGTGGCTCGTGTGGGAGTGTATACGGCTCATGTCACACGTACACACGTGTGTCAGTGGTGTGTGTGGTACGTGACGCGTACACACGTGTGAAGGCAGAACCGAGAGGGAACCGTGAGAATCGGGACGGAATGTGGCACGTGTGAGAGTGTGTACGGCTAGCATACGTATCGTGCGCGTGGCACGTGTGG
>NW_006497610.1:1190997-1211186 GCF_000471905.2 Amborella trichopoda | reverse complement strand
TGTGTGGCTCGTGTGGGAGTATATACGGCTCGTGTCACACGTACACACGTGTGTGAGTGGTGTGTGTGGTACGTGACGCGTACACACGTGTGAAGGCCAGAACTGAGAGGGAACCGTGAGAACCGGGAGGGAACCGGCGGTTCTGCTCTAGAACCCGGGCGGTTCCCAATTTTGTGCTGGAACCGACACAACTTGTGTCGATTCCCGAGTCGAACCGGGCGAGTCTGGTTCGACTCAGAGATTTTTAAATCATTGGATGTAACTATGAGATGTATTGCGGATGTCATAAACCTAGCTAATAAGCTTAGGAGAATGGAATTTTACAATTGGGGATATAAATTGGGGATATAAAAAGCATTCAAGCGGATTATAATAGAATATCTTTCACCATCTTACTTATGACAATATGTTTTTTTCTGAAATATGTTTAATTGCAAAACAATACAAAATAACAAAGTGGACTATGGGGGACTCGTATGTGCCATTCACTCAAGTAATTTCAATAGTGTATAGAAGTTTGGAGCATATATGACTGATGGTCTGGGGCCCTTTTTTTTTTAGTGATTATGTGGGGAGAGAGCCCTACTTTTGGCAAGAATTGAGCTTAGGGCGTTGCGTTGTAAATTGTCAAACGCCAACCAGTTAAGTCCGAGCCAATATAGAGTTTTTAACAAGTTATCGCTAATATTTTAAGAGAAATTTACCTGGATATCCCTTAAATATTTGTTGTTTTAAAAAAAAATCTAATTTTTATTGTCAATGTCCTTTCATTTCTTATTTTTTTTATTTTTTCAAAAATTTTCTACTTTGTACCTTCAACATCTGAAGTTTAGTCTATGTATTGCAACTTGAAAAATTGTTGCTAATGCACATAACTTGGATCTTGAAGGTCTGAAGCTGTTCTGAAAAACACTTCAAACCTTCAAGATCCAAATTTTAACCTAACAAACTTCAAAATTTGAAGGTCTAAAGTTATGTGTATTATTTAGCATTTTCTAAGTTGTATTACCTAGGCTAAACTTTAGACTAGATGGTTAGAAGTACAAGCAATTTGGGATAAAATAAAATAAAAATATATAAAGAAGGGTATAAGAACAATAAAAAAAATTGAGGAAGACTTTATAAATAGCTAATATTTGGGGGATGTTGGTGTAAAATTCATCACATACCTTTTGGACTTAGAACTGCATGATGTATCAAATTTTTGTTTCCATTTTGCAACACTTATTTCCTATTTTGTCACCATGAATAAGGGTGATCGAACCATGAGCCTAGCCTGACCATACTGAGCTTCGCTTGTATGGGTAGATGAGCTTGACTTCTATATTTGAAGACACTATAAAACAAGCTAGGTGACTAATCACAAGAATGTATGTGTCTCTCTTTGCATCCTAAAAATTAAAGTATCATCTACATATTATAAGTGAGAGATACATGACCTTAAAATCAGTTAGAAGACCTCCCTCAACTATGCTATGCAACATGATATTTGAAAGTAGGACTATGTGATCAAGCACGGTGTATATAAATTAACAAAAAATTATTTTTTCTTATTCTCACACTGGCAAAACCACTCACAATGTTCAATTACAAATAAATATCTCATGAAACAACTAAAAAAAAGAAAAGAAACAAGGTTCTCACTTGCTACCACTATTGAATACAATTCTTTCATTCAAAATCTTAATTCATTGATTTATGAGAATAAAAGAGCTTCACATAAAAATAAAATTTAAAGAAGTAAAATTACCGGAGATTACCTCAATCAGGCTTAGTACACACCATGTCGAGTATCCTCTTTTTGATAGTGCTCGGGACCTATGATCGGTCTCTTGATTCTCTTATTTATGTCAAAACCCCCCCAAAAGAATATGGATCTCGATCTAAAATCAACAACCTAAGGTCTCAATGCCTTAGTCTTACTCAAAGGCCCATTTGCTTGATATTTAGAGAGATGAGAGATTGAGATAATTATATATATCTCTCTCTCTCCAAGAATTCTAAAGGGGCATGCCCTAACCTAAGGCTTCATCTCTCCCTCCCAAGTTTCAAGAGGGGGGCACGACACAACCTAGCTACTCTCTTTGAATTCCCAAGACGGCACAGTGAAGCTATCTTCTCTCTATTTCTCATGTGGATTCTAAGGGGCACAACCTAGCTTGGGATGGTTCTTGAGAAGAGAGATTTGGTGTAGAGATTGGTAAGGGGGGAGAGTCTATTTTTATAGATTTTTAATGCTTTAAGGTTTGCCTCAATTCGTAGGGTTAAATCTTGACAGTTGATTTAAAGAGACTTTCAAGTGAAAGATTTGAGTCTTTCATTTTTTAAATCTACCATCAAGATTAAAAAAAGGTGTTAGAACTTTATCCTCCATTTTCTAAACCTATTCCCATTAAATATTTAAATAAGAAAAATATTACTCATACTTTCTCATTTAGTAAATATTTATTCCTTGTTATTTCAATCAAACAATCTTGATACATAAGACATTGCATTCTTGTTTCAATCAAAATCTTTACAAAACACTTTCCATGAATTTTCAATTTAATTGATTGGCTTGATTCACAAGATCAGAAAATTAGAAAGTACCCCCACTAAGTGGGTGGGGTGTGCCACCCATGGGGCCCCTATGTGGGTCCCACACACATCACAATGGTGGACTTGGTGGGCGCCATGGACCCTCTCAAATATTTATTAATTAAAATGATTTTTAAAAATAAGCTTTTATTTCTCTTTGATTATTTAAAATATTGAAAATTGATTTTCTCTTATTTTATAAGAAAATGATGAAAATAAAATATCAAGATAATCACAAAAATTCAAATAAACATTCTAAATATCATGTAACATAAAATTAATTAATTTTTTATGGGAATTAGATCCGCTTAAGTCTATGAATTTATCAATGCATTGAAGCATTCCACTTTCAACTGTGGGCCACGATCCACCTAGCTTTTTCAAACTGCCTAAGCAGTTTCCATGACCCACAATCCACTACAGGGGCTCATGATTGGACCACCAAAGTCAGTCAATAGACTAGCGGACACAATCCAAGTCTGTGGAATTCAAGTTCTTCCCTAGAGACAAAACCATAGTCCCCTAGAGCATGATGCAACCACGTTTCTATGATGTATAGGGGTAATCTCTTGCATATGTACATATTTCACCCTCAATGGTGGATCACTATCTCAATACAGCTATCTATGTGTATGCCGTGTGATGATATAACGATGACGTTTTAGCCATATCTCTGAAGGCTATTCATCACACCTAAGGGCTATCTGCTCTTATCCGAGCATACTCCGACCTCATCAAGGGTTAACCCACTAAACCCTTCTGAGTTTTGTCTATGCCAAGATACTTTGGATTTTTCCAACTCGGTTGGCTTAGCACATCGAGCCTAGTATAAGTATCGGCAAATCACATTTGACTAATATGATCCACACGAGGACCACACTTCCATTGAGTTTATGTTTCACTATATACCATGTTTATACAAGCTCTCATAAGGTCTTTAAAGGCCACATAAACCCAACATCTCCTACTTGGCCTTTGGAGACCTTACAATCTCTCTTCCTCACATTCTCATCCCCCAAATGCAATATTTCGCTCAAACATTTTCTGCTTATTATCTCTTATTACATTAATCATGGCATTTGCCATCAATCAATCCTTCTACAAAGGATTTATGAAGGCAACGCCTCTTTTTTTTTTTGTTCGGATCTCATCTTGAACGTGGTTGTACTCCATATTTCATATCGCATTATGAATTATGGATATGTTGTCACAGAAGATCATCACGTACCTTCATTGTATGGGGTTGTATCTTCAGGGGCTTAACGTAGTTATTCAATCAAGTTGCTCCCTTTTGTAGCCATACAATTAGCACTACACATTTAGATTCTATGGGTGAACTACAATATGTTGTCCCAATTGGCCTGTCAAAGACAAACATATGCTCCCACTGGAATATTGAGTTTATCTGGATCTTTCATAACAGGATATCTGTATATCTGAATATCCATGTAGTTAAAAATATTTGTGGGATTGTTAATAGCTCCCACTCAAATATAACATATAAAAATGTTATAACAACATTCGCATGCTTGTGTTATGAGGTAGAATAGCAAGTCTCATACCAAATGGTAACTCAATGCCCGTTTGGTTTCACAATATGCAAAACTTTCCTGAACCACAAAGGTTCAACCATACTTGTCTTCTTGATAGTACACCTATACAACCAAGTTATCTAATCCACACAGCACACGTCAAAGAGACGTAGCAAGATGGTCATCCTATGACACACCTTGTGGTTCATGGTCTTAAGTAATCAAGGATTTTAGAGAACTCAAGACCAGGTCACATGATCGGTACAATGAAAACAAGAGTCAAGGCATGTGGGTATTTGAAAACAGTGAGTAGCTTATTGATACCATTTCACATGCACATAAAATACTTTCAATACCCAATGCTTTTCCTTCAAACTCTTGATTTGGCATAATTTCACAAACAATAATTAGAAATTAGCACAGTGGTTTTAAAACAATTTTTCTCAAATACTTAGCGGACTTTGCAAGACTATGAGGTTTTCTCAAAACCATATCCATAGACTTAGGTTTTTCACAAATGATACAATTTAATTTTAAATATATGCTTAATCTTAATAAATAATTTTTATCGCATTCATCTTTAATTACTTACTACGTCATGTTTAAATTCATACTTGTTTAATAATATCTTCTTTCTCTTCAAGCCACCCCATTTCCTGACGGGTGGTTTTGGACCTTTATTTTTTTTCATCAGTTCACAATAATACAAGTGTAGTGATCTGATGATAATTTAGGAAGGGCCTTAGAATTAACCATTGGAAGTAATTCTTCCCATTGACTAGGCGCTGAAAATTTCTTCCCATTGCTTAGAGACTATAAATCTATCCAGTTTATACATTATTATATTTGAAAAAATATACGATGAGATCATTTACCTTTGGTACAACGTGATCACAATTAATCTTGACCATTGAATGTGAAATTGGATGATTGCATTTTTTTCATTTCACTATGCACAAACTTCAAAAAAAAAAATTTCAAACGTTGTAACACACCCAAACTATCGTACTCCACATTGGATCGTTTAATTAAGTGTGACATCCTTGTATCTAAGATAAATGGTCTCGTTATATTCAATATCATTAAATCCCTATTATGTTATGAGATTGTATATATGAGACAATCTACTTTTGATACAAGGAGGTCACAATTATTTATAATCATCCGATGTGAAATCTAATTGCTTAAGTGTCACAATATTCGAGAAAATTTCTTTTGAATTTTGAGCTTTATCAATAGAATAAATACAACCACCCAATTTCACATTCAATTGTCAACATTTATTGTGACCATCTTATATCAAAGATAAATGGTCTCGTTGTATATATATATATATATTATTTTATTTTTTTCTGTTATTAGACCTAGAATATTGTGCTGCACTCATTGGAATATCCATCAACTCATTTAGCAAAATGAAGTCATTTAAATTCCTCATGCATGAATTAACTATAGAGGAATAGCCAACGAACTATGTAAGATTCCCCACCCCGACACCACGGTAATTGAACCTCATACAACAAATTTGATAATTCATGGAAAGTACCCTATCCATCGAAAGGAAAGTTGGGACCATATACATTCACTAGCAGCCAACAAACACCAGAAAAAAGGTCCTTAAAAAATAGCACAAATAAAATGTTCACCCTGTGAAAAAGAGATTCCTTTACAAAAGTTGAATTCCAAAGATTTCACAAACCACCAAAACCGTATTGCATCTTTGCCAAACAATTGTACAGAGAAGGTGGGACTGGGAAGCTTGTAGTATCAAAACATATGACCTTTCCTTCTTAACAAGTAGCAAAATTTCTCTTTTTCTTTTATGTTCTCTCAACTTTTGAACATCCTATAAAATTTTCAGTTCTTGTACTACAGATGCCCACGCCTGGTGGGCACCCCCACACAAGCGGTGAGAATTTACTCGGTTTGGATTCGAAACCGAATTTTTTACCCTATCTAAATTGGGGAATGGATCCAATATTTGGATCCGACGAATTGGACCTGAATCCAAATTTTGGATCTGGATCCCACCCAATAATAAAGATGCATATTAAGGGTATTTAAGATATATAATTTCATTAGAGCTATTATCGTTTATAGTAATGACTTCGCCGCATTTCACCCCCCTTGTGACAAGCTCCTAAAAGGAAAAAACGAAGAAAGTAGAACTAAAGAGAGTAGCTATTGTAAATATTATCAAATGGGAAATATTCTTCCCCCACTTGTTGATTTGAATGGATGTCTCAGATGGCCCAAGTCACAATATCATCCCTCTATACTGTTTTATTTTTTAACTTTTTTCTTACAAAACTTTTCATATCAAGTTTTAGGCATCCACACTTCTCTTAAGGGCAACCGCAAAAAATATAAAACAAATGTTCCCAATTAAATAAAATAACCAAAATATCACTGAAAGTTTTAGGGATATTTTGGTCATTTTATTTTTTTAAAAACATATTTTGTTTTGGTGCACTCAATTGAGATAATGGGACGTACCCTATTTCATATTCGTATGATTTGTGGAAACAAAATTAAAATAAACTACTATGAGGTATTGGATCTAGATCAAACATTTAATGGCTCACCTGATCTAAACTGGACGGCTGGATAGGAGGAGAAATATATAGCTTATATAAAGTAAGGAGAGTATAGAAAGCTTTCCCTTATCAAATATTAGGCCGTTTTTTAGAAGATCTCATATCAAATAGAACAGAATAAGATAATAATTACTGCAAGTCCTTAGAACCAAGTGGGTGGAATACCTATACAAAATCAAGAGATAAAAATGATGATAGCAATAAGATGACTTAAAAAACTGAGTTCGTGTTAAATGAACTCATTTGTTTGCCATGAAGAAACTCTTCATCTTGATGCCTAGAAAGAACAAATGGAAGGCATATGAGTCTCTAAAAAATTCGCAGGATATTTTAACATATTATTATTTCATGCCTAATCTATTAGGATGATTTCATAGTCATGATCATCTGGGCCTTATCGCAACTATTTGAGATTGGCATTTATAATGAACATTGTTCCTTCAAAACACCATATTAAGGGCATTTATACAATTCCAAACTTTGCACATGCCCTCTCTTCATTACAATAATCAATTGCTAAAAACATACAAAACATAGAAAAGGTCAAAATTAATTAAACTAAATAACCGAAACTAAACTGTCCATTTGGTGGACTTTGATATCATAAAGCAACTTAAGTTCAATTTATTATTTGAAACTTTTTCATCTAATGATGATAAGGCCATTTACAAATTTTTTTTTTTTTTGGTGGTTGATGGGGGCAGGGGGAGAAAAGGAAAAAGAACCCTAAACCCCAAATGTAATCATCCATGAAATAAACAGTCTACGCTCCTTCTGCCAAAAGAAGATAACACCTTTTAAGATGCATTTTTTAAATTTTTTTTGGAATTTTTATTAGGATTAAAGGCGTATATGTTTTTGCAGTCAAACATTTGCCTCTAATATGGCTTTTGAAGATTTAATTTTATTATATAATATGAAACTATATATATAGAGAGAGAGTATACAATGAGACCATTTGTCTTTGGTACAAGGTGATCATAATTAATCTTGATAATTGGATATAAAATTAGATAGTTGTATTTATTCCATTGACCAAGCTCAAACTTCAAAAAAAAAAATTTCGAACTTTGTGATACATCCAAGCTATCAGATTTCATATCGGATAGTTGTAAGTAATTGTGACGACTTTGTATCAAAGGCAAATGGTCTCATTGTATACAATCCCACATATATATATATGGAAAAGTTTATATAAGGTTGCAACCTTAAAATGTAGAAATAAAGATGCACCTCAAAAATCTATCGGAAAACAGTGTTTTAATGTCGAAAATCCCTCTAATTGATCATCTCAACATCGAGATGTATGAATATGAAAAAAAAAAAAAAAAAGAATTTTGAGTCTCATACATAGTGCACCTTGAAACACATTATCTGGGCCCTCCATTTTCAAGTTTTTCATATGTGATCTACTTGATTTAAACCATTTTTGGAGTTTAAAATTTTACTATTAGAGATAAAATTAGATTTTTAGATATTTCTAAGAATTTTTTACATCAAAATTACATACTATAATAAAATTTGGAGGTGCGCCTTAATTGGATTGTTTAAGGTTGCAACCTTATAGAAACAAAGCCTATCGATAAAGTAAATTTTATTATATGGGTGCTCTCTATAAAGTTGCAACCTTATAAAATCCAATTAAGGCGCACCTTAAAATTTTATCATAACATGTAATTTTGTTGTAAAAAATTCTTAGTATTGTCTTAAAATCTATTTTCATACCTAATTAGAAAATTTTAAATTAAAAAAATGGTTAAAATCAAGAATATCTATAAATATATGAAAATCTTGAAAATGGACGGTCTAGATAATGTGTTGCAAGATGCACTATTTCCGGGATTCAAAAACTTTTTTTTTTTTTCATATTCATAGATCTCGATGCCGAGATGATTGATTAAAAGGCTTTTTCAACATTAAAACAACATTTCCGATAGATTTTTGAGGTGCATCTGTAATTCTACATTTTAAAGTTGCAACCTTATATAAACTTTTCCCTTATTTATATTATTATGAAACTATTACGATATACACACACAACTGTCTAGATTGAGCTGCCCGTCCTGTTTCTTGAAACATAGGTCATTTCGAGACCCAATATAGAGAGGTTGAGACCCAAAAAAGCCCTAGTTTCTTGTCCCCTAACGCATTCAACCTTCTCATCTCTAGGCCTTAGAAATCCTAGAAACCTTAGTTTCCTGAATTTTGTTCCTTGCAACCAAAGCATCTTCTAACCATTCAAAACCATTAAACTACAGTTTCCAAGCCTTCAGGCTCAAGAAAACCTTTAAGCCCAGTAGAACCCTAGGTCTCCCTAGGCCTAAAATCCTTTCTAATGCAAAATCAAAAAATTCTCTGGTCTATGTAAGTTCTAAGGGTTGAGGAGGATATCTCACCATCTAATCTGATCCAAGCCCCAATTCCGGGTGCCAGGTCTATGGGCCGGCTTACACCGAGTAGCTTGATTCTTTCTTCCTTCTCTTTGTTTTCATAGCTTCCCACTATTTATAATGTCTTTAAAAATTTTATTTGATTTGTTAAAATATTTTCAAGCACTTTTATTTGATTTCATGCAAGTCCTAAGCTGGCACTGCCAATAGATCATAAAAGGGAGGCTGTAAGACTAAACTCTTGTGATCTTAATCTAATTTATCTACTGAGTTCTTTAAATATCCCTTGACTACAAATTAAGGTAAAACAGTTATTTTGCCTACTGATTTTGTGTATAAACATGTATTTTTTTTACTTTAAAGACCTACAAATAACTGATACTTAGATTGCCCATAGGCCTTGAGTTACTCATGTCATATCATCAGCCCATACCTGTCTAATAAAACTTGTATCAATTGAAATGTCAGGACTTAAAAGGCAAAAGTTTATATAAGGACGCACTTAAAAAAATAAGGCGCACCTCAAAAATTCACTAGAAGATGTTGTTTCAATGCCCAAAAATCCTCAAATCTATCATCTCGGCCTCAAAATGTATGGATATAAGAAAATAGATTTCAAATCTTAGAAGTAGTGCATTTTGTAATGCATTTTTTGGACCGTCATTTTTTTAAATTTTTAAGCATTCATAGAACTGCTCAATCTACACTATTTTTTAAGTATTAAATTTTATAATTAGAAATGAAAAAAATCTTAAGGTCATAACAAGATTTTCAATGTTGAAACAACATCTTTCGACACTATTTAAAAGTCCACTTACTTTGATTGTTTAGGGCCTCAGCCTTGTACAAACCACACCCGGACTTAAAATATCAGCTATTACTTGAAGCACAGCTTAAAAGCATCCCAATGATTAAGTTCTAATTCTCCAGTTTGATTAGCATTGACAACTATCTTAAACAAGATTGCCCCTCACACGTACATTGCACATTGCAAATAAGTGGTTTACCTAAAAACTACTATTGTGTTAATTGAGGGCACAAAATTTGGAAATTATCGCTTCTATAATTATTGATCCCTTCTAGTATGCAACTTGAGAGGCTTTTAGAAGTGGGACACCAATGTATTGTGCAATGTTAAAGGGGGTTGGTTGGATAAGGTTGCGACCTTAAACAATCCAATTAAGGCGCACCTCTAAATTTTATCATCAATGTAATTTTGATATAAAAAATTCTTAGGATGGCTTGAGACTCTATTTTCATCTCTTATTACAAAATTTTAAACTCTAAAAATGGTTCAAATCAAATAAATCTATAAATACATGAAAATCTTGAAAATGGACGGTCCAGATAATGTGTTACAAGATACACTATTTTGCGGACTCGAAATTTTTTTTCCTTTTCATATACATATATCTCGAAGTCGAGATAATTAATTAGAGAGTTTTCCAACATCCAAACAACCTTTTATGATGGATTTTTGAGGTGCATCTTTAATTCTACATTTTAAGATTGCAACCTTATATAAACTTTCTTCAATAGTATATAGAGTTGCATCTCATTGGTGTCATTTGGTAATTTTTTCTTAATTAATTGTACATGCCACTCTACCCTCACATCTGATCCTCAAATAGATGGTGACTATCTTTATAATCATTTTGTTACCATACTTCTCCCATAAAACAGCACTAACAAAACTTATCATATTATTACTTCTTGTCGATATTTTAAAATGAAATTATACAATCCTTACTGTTAATGTTTTAAAACTTGGGATTGGGTCCTTGATTGCCCTTTAGGCGAACTGATCTAGACCGAAGATTTCGATCTAGGTCGGCCTATTTTCTAGGGTAAAAAAAAAGAAATTCAAAAATATAAAAAAACCTAAAAATCAAATTCAACTGGGAATTAACTAGTTCTTAGATCTAGTTCTTCAGACTTAATTGTGCGTTTCTCCTGAAGACCTGTGCAAATCTCTCCAAATCCGAGCGGTTCATAGTTCCATAAACAAACATGTAAATCCACTACCAATTCTGATCCGGAACGATGATTTGCAATCTGGATGTGTGAGTTTTAAAACCATGCTTACAGTGCAATGTTCAATGCACTCCACATTCGTCAAAGGGAAATGAAATACTTATTTTTCTCCCACATTTCAAAGGCTTTATTTGTTAGAAGGAAATTATCAAAAGACATCAACTAGTTAACATTTTGTCCTTTGGCAAATATTCCAAGTCATAATTATGTATATTTTGATGGGCATTTTGAAATTAAATTAAAAAATTGTGTAAAATGTTAAATAGTTCATCTCTTAGGTATAGTTTGATAAAGGATGAGGTTTGTATGGGGATGCAACATTAAATAACCAAAGTAAGGTGCATCTCTAAGCTTTGTCATAACATACAATATTAGTGTAAAAATTTTTTAAGATGGCCCGAGAATCTATTTTTAATTTTTACTTATAAAATTTTAAACTTCAAAGATGATTCAAATTATCTATAAACATATGAAAATCTTGAAAATAGATGGCCCAGATAATGTGTTATAAGATATGCTATTTTTACGACTTGAAGTTTTTTTTTTTTTTTTTTTCATATCTATACATTTCGACATTGAAATGATCAATTAGATGGGTTTTCAATGTCGAAATAAACTTTTCCAATGAAATTATGAATTGCACCTTAATCCTACAATTTAAGGTCTCAAACTTCTATAAACTTTTTCTTTTGACAAATTTCCCTTTTTTTAGAATATAGTAATCCATAAATTCATTCTAATAGCATGGTCATAAAGGTCATCACCATCCGTGGCTAAGTTGAATGGCGAGTCATGCAGAGTGGGACTAATTGGTAGGCCCACTCTCCCTCCATCACCATCATACCATAAATGGGACTATGATGACTCCTATGACCATGTTAACATCATGACATATATCATTTTATGTATTTCACTTCAACAATTGCCTAAATCATGGAGATCCTCCGGAGTGTAGAAATTTTATGTTAGGAGTTTCAAATGTCGAATTTATTCTCAATAACAAGTTTATCATTTAAAATAGGAGATTATCTATAAAGAGGCCATTTATTTTTTGTATATGGCGGTCACATTCTTGTCTCTTAAATTTTAAAATAGGTAATTGTAGACACAAAGTTCTAAAAAAAAAAATCTCGAACTTTGTGACTCACCCCAAGCTATCCAATTGGATATCTAAAAAGTGAGTATGATTGTGACCTCCATGTACAAATGATAAATGATCTCTTTGTAGAATTCAAATAAATGGTCTTTTTTTATACAATCGCTTAAAATATTCATAAAGTAGCATTATTTCTTGATACTTGAAATCCCAAATTGGGACATAACAGTCCCTTATACCTCATTTTAGATTTACAACTTTATCAAATACTTGCCCAGTCGATGCTACATAACACCCAAGCACAATACTAATTTTGTCCAATCGTGTGTATCTTTCACAAGAGTAGATTCTACATCTACTCCCTCGAGAAAAATATCGACTTAGGAGAATTTTTTTTTAATCTAAAATTTCACTTGAGAATTACTAGATGGACATTTTTACAGGAAAAGTTTAAATTTGAGTTCCTTAACATTTAGATTTGATCACTTAAAATTGGACAATCTATTCAAACACACATGAATAGGGTATATGTTATTTGAAAATGTGTATGATGAGACCATGTATCTTTGGTACAAGATGATTACAATTAATCTTGATGGATATGAAATTAGGTGGCTATATCTATTCCATTAATCAAGCTTAAAGATCGAATGAATTTTTTTTGAACTTTATGACACACCCAAACTACCATAGTTCACATTTGATGGTTATAAGTAATGGTAATGGTGACCTCCCTGTACTAAAGGTAAATAGTCTCATTGTATACAATCTGATATTATTTATATATTTATTTTTTTGACGCTGGTGACTAAGTTGAGGAGATTACATCCCCAAAAAAATTTCCTTGTTCTTTTACTACTCAACATTTATCTTATAGGGCAACTTGGAACTAAACCCCAAATGAATTATATAAAGGACACGGTTTCTATGAGTCCATGTAGAAATGAGTCATCTCTTAAAAATTTACTTTTGAGATGGATTTTTTAAACTAATTTTTAGACATGTAATCCCTAACATGGAGATCATGAATATGAAAACGTAAATAAATTTTGAAAATTAAAAATAATAATTCTATTAAGAAAATATTTGGTCCGTTAGTTTTAATTGGTTTTAGATGGACTACCTATTTGTATCCATCTATATGCTTTATATCTCGGGGACTGCAAATGTAGAAATGCAGTCCCCGACGCATGAAACAATTTTCCTTATATAAATAAAGGCCCTTTTGCAATCCTATAAGAATGCTACATAAACTATAAATCCTAAGGTCGCGTAGCTAAAGGTCTTGCAAAATCTACTTGGAAGAGAGCCTTTATGACTTCAAATTTCTAAAAGGAAAAGGATGCTTAAGCCTATGGATTTGTTTTACAGATTGATCAATTATTGTTATTATTAGATATTCAAATTAAAATTGTGGAAGTGATGCTCGAAATATAAACAGAGACATAGCTTTGGAGGTTCTTTGTCCCTGGGTCTGCTGGCCGGGGAAGCCATCGGATATGGTGATCCTTATTCAAGTACATGAAAATTTTAAGGTCGATTGCGAGAGGGCTGGGTGATATTAAACAAAAGAACAAGGTTCTTATGCTCATGAGAAAAGAGAAGCCTGATATATTGTTATTGCAGGAAATAAAGATGCTTAGCCCTTTGGTTCAGCCAACTACATCAGTCTGGGGGATTGCATCTGTTCAATTTTTTGGTTTAGATGCTCTTGGTTTGTCTAGGGGGTTCTTTGGAACCCTGCTTTTTGTTACAAATCTGGATTTTGTAAGGGGTGACCGACGTTGCAAATGATTTTGAGGGACCTGTGTCTGGAGTAAAATTGTGGTTGATTTAATGCCTATGGATCTAATGTGTCTTCTGATGAAGATCCTTTTCTAATGGTTTGTCCAGACTTTTTGAATGATATATAGGCTTCTTGTATCATTAGGGGTTTTTTGGCATTGTTCATTGGTCGGATGAATCCTCGACCGCTAATAGATTTACTCCATGCATGTATAATTTTAATGATTTTATATTGATGGATGAATTTATAGATATTCCAATCAGTGAAACTAAACTGGACAAGTTTCTGGTGTCTTGGGGATAGGAAGAATTTTTTTCTTTGATGTCTACTAAAGCAATGGCAAAACTATCCTTTGATCACTGCAAACAGAAAAATGACACTAGGGGTCCTAAACCTTTTCTAATGGAAATAAGGTCGCAAGAAGAGAAGGATGTGTTGCATCTAATAAAGCAAACTTGAGGGTGGTATGATTATAATAATTTCTTAAAAATTATTAAAACATGAAACATAAGCTTATTCAACAGAAAAAAAACTGCCACTATAACATTAGAAGGTTGACGGATGAAACTTCAGCAGTTGGATGTGGTTGAGCAGGAACAATTGGGGCTTGCTGATGAACAAAAGATTGAAAGAATGGACCTTAATAATAAATTGAGTATTTGAGACTTGAGGAGATCCATTGGAGATAATTATCGCATATGAAGTGGCATAATGAGGGTGATTTGAATACGAAATTCTTCCATTCCATTGCAAATGGCAGGAGAAAAGTGAATAACACTGATGGGGTGCATGCTTGCAATGAATAAGAAGGGGATGTGGCAAGTCAGGAGAATGCAATTGTACATCATTTCAAGATAACTTCTATTTGGGTTAGTGTGTGGATGTTGATCTTTATTATGTGACTTTGAAGATTCTCTCAAGAGACAAGGCCGACTTGTTGGAGGTGGATGTCTTAGAAACTGAAATAAAAGAAGCGTTTGGTTCAGCAGGTGATTAGGTACCTAGGTTGGATGGGTTTCCATTTGTTTTCTTTTCAAGATTTTGGGAGATGTTTAAGGCCAATGTTATATTAATGATAGGGGAGTTCTATGAACTCCACTCTTTTGGAGATAAAATCTACTTCTTCGAATTTCAAAAATACACCCCCACCATAGGTAGAGATTCATCTGCTAGTAATCATGGATTCATCAGAATTCGTAATGAAGAATTCATCACTGTACTCTTGGACTACAACAGAATCACTCAAGTTATATACGTCATAGTATATAGCTCCTTTAAAATATCACATGACCCTATGGACCGCATCCCAATGCACTTAACATGGGTTATTGGTATATCTATTCAGTTGACCCACGACAAGAGATAATAAATATTATACAAAACATGATGTTGAGGCGTAACAGTTAAGTTAAACGAGATATCTCTGGATTTCAGGGGCATAATACAAATTTAAAAAACTAAGACCTCATTGAATGTGAATTTAATCAGGTCGTCCCTTTGCCAATCACTTTGGCAGAGATGGGGTACCCCCACCATTTCCATAAGTCCTAAACATATTCCAATTTTGAAGACATGACTAATGGCATCTGAGTCCACCCATCAAATAGTAAACCCCTTGCTACACTGACATCAAGGATCAGGACAAAATATGTTCATCGATCACATAAGCAAGAGGCATTTGCTTCTTTCGAATCCTGCAAATTTTGTGCATACTGAGTCAACCATAAAATCAACAAATACATGATTAGCAGGCAGACACCATTGATCTGACCTTCCAATTTTTTCAAAACAATAAAACTTCTGCTGCCATCCTAAAAATTGTGCATCATAAAAGGCTGATCTGGCCTACACAAGCCTGGTTCTTATTCTTTAGTGAGTTATTAATAAATATCTCCAAAATTAATCCATTTACCACTTTGAAATTTTTGGTTGTTTTGGGTTCTCACCCTGGTTGACTATACACCATAATGGTTATAAATTATCATATGATTGAGACCAAAATCAGGGGATATGAAGGCAGGAGAGGAGTTCGTTTTCTTCAAAGTGTTAAATGCCATGTCCTAGTAAAATTTCAAGGTGCAAATGGGTTTTGATTAGTACATTCTTTGGATACAACTAGATCAAAATACTTTTCCTGAATCCTTGAGTTGCACACTCATGAAAACCACATTTTAAAAAATGTCTGACCAACAAGTGTAGAAACCACAAACACAAATTCAAAAATACCGATACGACTTTCCAATGCATTATACACATCAATGGGATATAAACTTCTCTCTCACACTATAAATAATCTTCCGATTGACATAATGCCAGTAAACATCGATTGGGAACAAACAAACTTCTCTCTCACAATCATCATCCAATCGGTATGATACCATTAAACATCGATTGGGGACTTCTCTCACTACAAACTACCTTCCAATTGGTAGACTGGGTACTATGTCCAATTGGTAGACTGGGTACTATGACATCTCTCTCATTGCAAAAAGTCTTCCAATCGATATAACAAACTTCAATTGGGTATAGGACACTTGAGATAATTTTCTGGTATAAATAAATTTGTTGACACCCTAATGCTGAAAATTCGGTAAAACCTCCCTTTAACTAGAATCAGTTTCTGCATAAAGATCCAACATTTCAAGTCCCAGCTAAATTCCCGTATAAATTAGATCTGATTTTGGAGGTTATAGAGTGATACAAAAACAATCTAGAAAAATTTCTTTATAAAATAAAAGGAAAGTTTTCTATGTTCCTCATACAATATAGAAGTTATATCCTCCCCCTTATCCAACCATCCATTTTTTAATGGAGGGCTAAGATTGCCCCAATCACAATGTCTCGTCTATACACTGTTTTATTTCTAATTTTTTTTCTATAAACTGTTTTGACTCCAAATTTTGTACGTCCATTCCTCTATTAAACTCGCACTAACGAAAACTATAAAAAAAAAATTTCAATAAAATAAAATGACCAAAATACCCCTGAAAGTTTCAAGGGGCATTTTGGTCATTATTTTTTATCGAAAAATTATTGTTACTATTTTTTATAGGTGCGCCCCAACGAGAAGATGACACGTACTAAATTTTATATTCAAAAAAATTATATTAAAAAAAATTAAAAATAAAATACTTTGAGATGTCGGATCTAAGATCAAACAGTGGCTCTCTTGATAAAAAATGGACGGCTGAATGGTAGGGGGAAGATAGAACTTCTATTTTGTAGGAAAAACATAGAAAGCTTTCCCTAAATTAAAATTAACAGAAGAATATCCAAATAAGAGAAAATTACATCCGTACCATTTTTATTTTACCATTATAACAAAAGGCTAAAAACAATATCCCGTATTTATGTGTATTTTTATTTTTTCCAAATTGACCCCAGGTCCGCTTGTTAAATTTGATTTTTTTTTTTATATATATATTTATAAGGTCATCCAATGTCAACAAACTGGTGGGACAATTTATTTTTTTTTTCTCCTCTCTTCAAGTCGTTTTTTAGTCGCTCTTTCCTTCATGGGGCAGCGTTTATGTGATGTATGCATGCATATAACATTAGTCGTGACATGAATGAATAAAATTAATGGACCGTCATTTCCTTTACGTTGTTCATTCAATGATAATGCGTCGTATCTACTATTTGCAAAGGCCTCCACGGTGTACAATCGTCTTTGTTGGAGGTGGCTACAAGCATATGCATGCATTAATGCAAGTTTCAGTTTTTCACCTAAGTTAGTCAAAGAATCTGGCATTAAGTATGGCGGTCCAATGTTTCAACTATCTTAACCGTATTTGTTCACATTTGTTTATAACAATAATAAACGATCTAATATTTGAAACATTGCAGTAGCGGTCCAATGTTTCAACTATCTTAACAGTTCACATTTGTTTATAACAATAATACACGATCTAATATTTAAAACATTGCAGTATTTGTGTTAAGGGTAATTATAATGCAATTTGATGTTTCAAACATCGGATCGCACTATAAATTGTCTTATTCCATTTTTTTCACATTATATGACCTTATAAATAAATAAAATAACAAAAATAAAAATTAATAAGCAAATCAGGGTAAAGTTGAAAAAAAAAAAAAGATGCCAGTGGTTAGTACTTCTGCATAAATACTTCATATTTTTGGGCCTTTTGATACAGGGATAAAATAAAATGGTACGGACTTAATTTTCCCTCCAAATAATTGCCTTCTCACACCACCAGTACATCTCCTTCATCTCTCTAACAAACCCAATCACCTTCTCTTTCTTCTCCGTTTCGTAGCCGCTTGTCACGATCCTAGTTGAAGACTAAAAAAAGTATATAAAGATACTGTTTATTTTTAGCACAAAAAAGTCACTAGACATGGGCTAGCTTTCAAATCTAGTGGTTGTGAGTGTGTCTTTAACTAAACTTGAAGTTCAAAAAAATTATCTCGAACTTCATGAAGCACTTCAAACCAATGGTTTAAAAAGCGTATCGGTGACCCGGATCGGGCACCTCAAAAACCGATCCGGATCGGCGAATCGGCCATCCGGATCGGGAATCAGGTGAATTGGTCAGATTAAAGCTTCAAAAAAATCCGAAAAATTATTAAAATTCATTATAAATATTTTTTTTTAAGAATTCAATAAAAAATGATGGTCCTCCATTAATAATTTTCATTTCTTTCCATGAATATGAGAATATTGATATGTTCTTTCCCTGCATGAACTACTATTTACCATTTAATTTACGTCACACAAAAGGATAAACATAGAATTATCATGGAATAAGTATATCAACATACATGGACTACAATAAAGCATACAATTAGTAACACACGATCTAAAAATAAAATGACAGACGACGTCGTTCTTCTTCTTGGTCACACTGGTGCCATTGATTGAATTCGTTTGACAATTCATTGATTCGATCTAAAAACGAATCATCGATATTAGCAGGCGTCTGACTATATCCAAATCCCTGAGTGTTCTGTTGTGTTCTCAATCCAAAATCCTCGAAGCTTGTCCATCCTTCATGCTCACCTACACTGTCGTGCTCATCCCTATCCTGTTGCTGTTGGGACTCGATATGTTAATAATATGGCTGGGATAGGGTGGCCTCGGAATCATCATCTTTCTCATTTTCCCTTAGACCCCCTTCCCACTCTCCCTCATTATGTGCAATATCACCGACATCTCCGACGAATTGTGGATATGTTGGCTGACTGCTTCCTCTTTCATGCTGCTCATCACCTTCTTCAATATCTTCCTCACCGATAGCCTCAAGGAACGCTCTCTTATGCAACACTGGCTCCTCATCTTCTACTACCCATTGGTCTGCTGTGTCTGTGACAAATATTGTGTCTAAGTCTATCGGCCTATAGTCTTCAAGCTTCCTTCTTATTTGTCGCTCTCGGAAGTTTAAGTTGTAATGAACATAGACTAGTTTATGAAGCTTCTCCGAAGCGAGTCGATTTCTCCTAGTAGTGTGCAACCATTGGAAAGTACTCCAGTTGCGCTCACAGCCAGTAGCAGAACATGTATGGGAGAGCACCTTGATTGCTATCCTCTTTAGGTGATGTGCATCAGTACCATATATCTCCCACCATTCAGCTGTATTAAAATGCAAAAAGCATTGTAAGGGTAAGAACAATTCACAAGATTAAATATATGAATGAACAAAATATTAGCTAGCGGATAACCTGGATCAATCTTAGTTCGAGAATTCCTGACAAGCCTAGTTCCGAAGGATCCTATAACATCCCTATACATAGCAAGCTAAAACAAATATATTTCGTTTTAGTGCATTATTCCTCACAAATATAACAACTCAATAAAGTTCTTACCCAAACATTAAATCATACCTCTTGTACTGTTGCTACCTGGTTTCGATGGCTTCTCTCCAACCTGGCAATAATGTATTTGACCCCTTCCATAATCTTGTGGGGATGTTCAAGTGTCAAATAGAAAAATTTTGGGTTGAAGAAGTAACCTCAAAAATATATCGATAGAGAAATGTCATTTAAAATTTCATAAAAAAATAATTTACAATGAAACATTATAATGATATAAATATATATTTACCTGCATAATGAATTGGACGTCCAAATTTGGTATTCCACCTCCATTCTATAATCTCAATCACTTTGCTAGCAAAAACTACACTTTTCCCCCAATAGCTGATTTCGCTCTTTCGATAC
>NW_006497610.1:1177767-1187931 GCF_000471905.2 Amborella trichopoda | reverse complement strand
TAAAAAATATAATACAGTTTTGCATTAGAAATATAATAACATGTATGTTTTTTGTATAAATATTCTATCAACATGCAATTTTTTCAACAAAAACTTTAACAATAAAAATTAAAAATATGGTTTAATACCTCATGATAATCAAAACCTGGTCACTATTTTCACATCTTTTCGAAAAATCACGATTTTTAAAATAAAATCCATCATGTACAAAAAAAAAAAACAAATAAAAACAATTCTTTACAGAGCCACCTAACATAAGTTATTCCAACTCAAAAATGCATTAACAACAGATTAAAAAAATACAGTTTTGCATTAAAAATATAATAACATGCATTTTTTTTGCATAAATAATCTATCAACATACAATTTTTTCAACAAAAACTTTAACAATAAAAATTTAAAATATAGTTTAATACCTCATGATAATCTAAACCTTGTCACGATTTTCACATCTTTTTGGAAAATCATCATTTTTCAAAAAAGTTGATAATGGATGATATAAAAAAAAAAAAAGCACAACAAATTTTCATAAAATTCGATCATGGATTACAAAAAAAAAATCAATCATGGATTAAAAAAAAAAATCACAAATTTTCAAAAAGTTCGATCATAGATTACCAAAAATTTGATCATGGATTATGGATTACAAAAAATTCGATCATGGATTACAAAAAATTCGATCATGGATTACAAAAAATTCGATCATGGATTACAAAAAAAAACTAAAAACACAAAATTCGATCATGAATTACAAAAAAAAACAAAAAAACAATTCGATCATGGATTACAAAAAAAAAAAAAAATTACTGTTTGTCACAGAGTCATCTTACATCAGCCATTTTAACTAAAAAATCCACCTCCAAGCAAATAAATTACATCCAATTAAGTACATTTTCTGATAACAACAATATAAGGAATCAAAACCCTAAATTTTGAACACATTATCATCTATAAATCAAATCAAATTGATTAAAATAAGCAAAAAAATAAAAAACGCAGTTCTTCACAGACAACAGTCATTGAATCTAAAAAATGAAGCTCAAATTGAATAAATCAGATCAAATTGAGTACATATGATTATAAACAAGACTATAACGATTAAAAACCTTAGAAATCTAACACATTAATTGTAATATATAATGAACAAAAAATCGAAAGGCGGAAAAAAAAAAAAAAAAAACAACAGAAATTTGTTTTCACAGACACCAGTGTGTTCATTTAAAAAATCAGGCTGTAATTGAGCAAATTAAACAAAATTGAATATGTTACATGATAAAAGACACAATAACGATTAAAAACCCTACAAATGTAACTCATTATTTTCAAAATATGCAGTGAAATTGATCATATGGCGGAAAAAAAAAAAACCCTAAGTTCTTACCTGGTTTCGCGAACCCGAGCCTTCAATCTGTGTTTTTTGAGCGATTCGGCACGTCCAGTGCCGATTCCCGAGTCAAACTGGGCGAGTCCAGTTCGACTCGACGTTTTTTTAATCACTGCTTCAAACCATAAAATTTTACATCTAATGGCTATGAGTAATTGCCATCTCTTTGTAATATCGATAAATGTTCTCATAGTATACTATTCCTAAAATATTTATGTTCATATCCACTCAGTTGTCTAATCTAAATGAATTTTTCAATGTTTGATAAATTGGCCGTCAATTCATACTCGATTGAGTTACTCTGGCTTGGGCAATGGCCGAGCCCACGTTGTCTCGAGTTGCAGGTCCAACTTGGGATATTAAAAATAAAAATACAAATACCAAAAATAAGAAATCTATGTTTTCTATAATTTTAACAAAAATCGCAAAGTATTTTGAACATGATTACTTATTTTTACATTTTTCCAGCTCTTTTAGAAAATTTCAAAAATACCCCCAATCGTAAACTGAATTTTTTTAGATTCTTCTTTTGATCTTTGGTTTTCTTTTACCTTTCTGTCTCTAGAACTACTGACATTCACCAGAACAAAGGGAAACTAACCCCATATGAATAAGAGAGTTTTGGGTTTTTTCGAGAGGTGGAATTTTGCCACACAAGAATTTTTATGACATGATTGTTTTTAGACTTGGGGTTTTATGTGTATGTGAATATCTGTCCACTGTTTAGTGCGGTTTGGATCTCTTTTTGCATGATTTTGGGGGCGTTTTGAGGGGCTCATCTCCACTATTCTGTGCGGATTTCTTGGTGGTTGAAGATTGAAGTTTTTGGGGGTGTTTTTATGGTTGTTTTTTTTTTTTTTTTTCATCTGTGTTTTTTGCTATATTGGGTTTCTTGCTTTGAAGAGATCGTGCGTTTTGAGTTGGTTGATGCCTGTTTTTTTTGGGTCTTTAGGGTTTGATTCGGTTTTTTTTTGTTTTTTTCATCTGTGTTTTTGCTCTATTGACTTTTTTGTTTTGAAGAGGTCGTGCGTTTGGAGTCGGTTGATGCCTGGTTTTTTTGGGTCTTTAGGGTTTGATTCAGTTTTTTGTATGTGGGTTATTCCGAGGTGTGCAAAAGATTGGGAGAGAAGAGAGAGGGTTATACTTGGAAGAGACAGAAGAAGGGGTTTGCAGGCTTGGAAATGTCAAATAGTTGCTTGGTATTTTAAATATCGAATAATAAATTCACTCAAATTTAAATGGATGTTTTTTTTTTGTGGTGTTTACATTACCGGATAAAAGATAATTAGAAAAAAAACAAAATTGCCGTGGGAGGGGTAGTAGTCATAATTTATGGCAAATAAATGCCTATTTGGTAATTGACCCAATAATATTCGTACGTAATTTGCTCTTAAAAGCATTTGATAGATTGTATATAAAGTTCATTTTGGAAAGGTATCCTTAATTTTTTTAAATAAATGAAGTTTTTTGAAATCCTACCAACCATTATTTGATAACCGTTTAAAAAAATGGATCGGTGACCCGAATCGATCTCACCCATACCCGTGTCGGATCGGAGAATCGGAGGTAATTTTTGTCTCAAATATTTTCAAAAAATCAATATAAATCTCTAAAAATAGTGTTGTTTTAGTTTCTAAAAAAAATTAGAAGTGGGGCATTATGTACTTTCATTATTTTGTAAAAAGAGGTGAATAGAGTGATATGTTTTTCGTTTGGATATGTGTATGACTATTCATTATAATGTAGTATTATAATATTAGATCAAAATAATTTAAAAATAAAATTTATAAAAACAAAATAAAATTAGTATCACATCAAAATATCAAACATTTATTTTTAGGACAAAGATTCTCATATAAAATAAAATTAATATCACATGAAGAAGTTTAGCATGAATTCTCCGTTTCTGTCGTACCAATCAAGACCTCCTAGTATACTGTTTTTTCAGCTTTGGCGTTAAATCTAGATCCATCGGCCACAGTTAAAATAAATAAATAATAATAATAAAAGATAACCCTATTTCTAGTGAGAAAAAACTAGTTCTAGAGAGGGAGATTTACCAGTCAGTTGCATTAAATGTGAATGTTGCTTTTGGCATTAACGATAACTTTTTTAGCTAAGAAATGTCACCTATCTTCCATTCCATGGCCAAAAAAAGAAATCAGTTAAAGAGAAAGAATGAAAAGGAAGCACCGAAAATAGAGAGAGAACCAGTAAAAGAAGAGGCTTGGAACATATTTTATAATCTTTTAAAAAGGAGGAGCGCAAATTAATAAGGGAAATTGTCTGATGCGGGCTGGACCGCATAATCAGAAAAATGTAAAGCATCTATTTTTAAGATGGATGCAAGTAGCAATTCTATCTAAAAACAATAGAAACTAACTATCCAAATGTTTTTTTATTAAAAATATTATTTTTCGTTTTTAAATTTTATTTATTTTTTCATATTCATGGTCTACGTATTAGATATTACATATCCTTAAAAATTAAGTTAAAAAATCCATCTCAAAAATACATTTATTAATAGGCCCACATTTCTACATATGTGGACTTGGCAGTATAGAAACCTGGTCCAATTAATAATTTGTTGGTCTAAAAGAAGTTGTGGTACCTAGGACAGCCAGAGTCAAAATTAAGAGGTCTAATGTCATAATAACAAGTGCTAGAGAGCGAGACACTAGTCCCACATCGAAGAGTATATGACACTTTCACCTCTATAAAATCCTCCTTAGTAGGTTATTAAGAATTCTTGAAGCACGTGGGTGAGTAATGTTAAATCCAATCGTTTGAAAAATAAATTGGTGCCCCTGACTAAATTGGCGATTCGGATTGGAAATCGACGATTCGGATTGGAAATCGACGGATTAGATTGAAAATTTGTTCGCATTTGGCAATATAAAAATCCAAATAAATTACCAGATCGGCGATCTGGGTTTGAAATTGATCGTATTTGACAATCATAAATCCAAATAAATTATTAAAAATCATTAAAAATATTGTTTTATAATAATCCAATAAGAAATAAGGTATTACATTTATTAATTTTCATTTTCTTGCATCAATATGCGAATATTGAGATGCGAATCGGGAATTGGTCGGATTCGGCAATAAAAAAATCCAAATAAATTATTAAAATCATTATAAATGTTGTTTTATAATAATCCAATAAGAAATAAGGTATTACATTATTAACTTTCATTTTCTTGCATCAATATGCAAATATTGAGATACAATATGCGAATATTGAGATACAATATGGGAATATTGAGATGTTTTTTCTTTGTACGAGCTTCTGTTAAGCAGTAAATTTATATCACATAAAAAAAAGAATTATCATGGATGAAATATATAATCATACATGGACTACAATAAAGCATATAATTCATAAAATATGACCTAAAACCAAAATAAAAGGCGATGTTCTTCTTCATTTTGGTCACGATGTTCCCATTCATTGAATTCGCGTGACAATTCATTGACTCGATCTAGGAACAAATCATACAAATTAGTGGCCACCTGAGTATCTCTGAGTGTTAGTGTTTTGTTACACGCATTTATAGTTCCAAATCTCCAAATTTTGTTCATCCTTCATACTCACCTACACTGTCATGCTCGCTTCTGGCCTCTTGTTGTTGGATACGCAGCTTATCCCAAATACGATATTATGTGACTTCAAATTAAAACAAATACTTATGTCATATTTTGATTTTTTTGGACAAGTAAAGGGAAAGATGTTCAATTGTCAATGAGATACTCGCAGGCCCTAAAATTTCTGGGTCATGAGAAACATGTTCAAATTGATATAATACCGATACCCAATGCTACTTCAAGCACATCAGAGAAAGATGAAGATAATTTGATTTATAAAAGGTATCGTGATATTCAATAATATAAGCAACATGCAACAATTTAAAGATAAAATAAGAAGACATACAAGCATCCTTCAAAGAAAACAAATTGTGAGGAAGCCATGAGAATAATATTGGACAACAAGCTGTATTTAGAGAAAATAAATACTTCCAATGTCATAGCCAAACATGAAATATTGTAGTGATAGAAAATGTAGACCCCTTATTTATTCCGAACATGAAAGTGTTGCCCAATCAACATAGGAAAGTTAATTGGGAATCCAAAGGATACCACAAATGCTACTAACAAAATAAACATTGCAACTTCATTTTAAAAGCAACGCCACATGATCAAATCTAGTCCAAGAACCCCAAACAAAAAAACAAAAAGAAAGAAAAGGGAAATAGATAATGCAACCCATTTTGAAAGAATAGTTTGGCTTATCTAGAACTTTTAAAAGACAAGCAACATTACAGTACACTTTTAGAGTTAGAAATTGATACCTAAAATCTCCATAACCCAAAGAAGCTCATAACAAATCCGCAAATAAACAATCGGAAATTGGGATGAAAACCCCGTAAAAATAATAGCTCATGATGCCTACAACTACATATAAAAAAAACGAAAAAAAAGGAAGAAGAAAAGAAATGGCCCCCCAATAAACATCAAGAGAATATGAAAATAAAAAGCAAGAATAAAAATGAAAACCCAACAATGATTCAAACAAGAAAAATCAGATTTCATACAATCAGACGATGTATAAGGGAAATTCATAAAAAAAAAAAGAAAATTCAACAATCAACCTTATAAGTGTTCATGTGCAGAGACCCCCCAAAACAATTCGTAAAAAAAATATACAAAACAACAAATCGTGTTACCTGATTCTGATGAAATATAATCTTAAAACAATCATTTCGAAAAAAAATTGGATCAAATTGATGGAGAATAGCCCCATGATTCACAGTTTTGCGAAAAACTAAACCCTCTCAAAAAAATCGTGATTCTCGCTCCAAACAAATAAATCATAAAAATAAAATACAAAACAACAAATTATAGTACCTGATTTTGATGAAAGCATGTATTACCATGATCATTCAGAAAAAAAAGGATTAAATCGATGAAAAAATGACAACCAAAATTTCGAATTGACGGAAAACCCTAATCAGCCAAAAAAAACCCAAATTTCAATCAATAATTCACAATCCGGTATTTTTTTTAGTTCAATCCAACCCCAATCGATGTTTTATGGACCTAAAATATGATTTCTCTCCATTTTTCATTATAAAAACTAAAAAAAACAAATTTTGATGAAATTTTATGCTTCCAACAACTTTTTTGCTAAAAGGAGGGAAGAAAACCGTTTTACTGTAGCGACTCATCGTATTTTCAGTCAAAAATGTCGTTTCAACTCTAGAACCACCCGATTTCCTGTATTTCGTGAGAATCGGCAAGGGGTGGCCGATTCTCGTGTCAACCGGGGCAATTCCGGGTCGACTCACTGGTTTTCAAATCCCTGGTTTATAAATTTATTTTTTATAATTATTTTACTATACAAATAAAAATATAAAATGCCTTATAATATCATCTAATTTTAAAAATATTATTTACAATTATAAAAAATAATATATTACATAATTTATAATAAAAATAAATTAATAAATAAAATACAAGATTTGGTTATTAATAAATTAAATAAATTCATGGGTGCAATGTGGGATAATTGATAAAGCAACTTGAAATAAATTCTAAAGTGGTATGAGTTAGTGTTATTTTTCTCTCTTAAAATATCCTCTAAACTAATATTTTTTTAATGTTTAATAAATTAGAATTTTTATTTTTTTTATTGTTTTTAATATCCTATGAGCTAGTACTAATTTTTTAGTCCCAACTAACTAATTAATTAATTATAATAAAATAATCCCATCAGATTATAACCTAATAGAGTTTTTATGTTTTTTTGGGTAAATAAATTTAAATTTTTTTTGGTAAAATATAGAGGTGGTGGGCACCCAATTATTATTCTTAATAAGTTTTTTCCTTTTTTATCGTATAATTTATTTGTCACCATCGGGCGCACTCTTCTTGACGCGCCCATCCCCACCTAATAGTACCCACGTAAGTCATCTCTCACTCTAATTTGTTTTCTATTATATATGAACTTTTTTAGAATGCAAAAGTGTATTAAAGAATTGTCCCACATCGAAGGGATGTGGAAATAAAAAGTCGTATAAAAGAATTGAACCAACCCAAAACATTAAGTATTGGTATTGCGGGAATAAAAAGTCGTATAAAAGAATTGAACCAACCCAAAACATTAAGTATTGGTATTGCGGGGCTATGTGTAAGTGGGC
This sequence comes from Amborella trichopoda, assembly GCF_000471905.2. Next base: position 1,180,347 of record NW_006497610.1, on the reverse strand, counting down.
TTCATGCAACCAGTTGAAGGTTTAATTCATGGGCCAGTTTGGGGGCATGCAATTCAATTTCAGGTTGGGGGCATGCAATTCAAGTTTTTAATAGAAAAACGATGAGTCAAATCCGGCTAATTTGGTGACCCTTGACATCATCAAGGCGATTCCAGGTAGAGAATCGTACGAATCCCATTTTTCTATAGGATATGGGACGGGCTGGGCGATACCCGATTCTGAATTTGATCGCCGATTTTTAAAACATTGATAAATACACAACCCTTCATCATAATCCATTTTTAAGATGTATTATGGATTTAATTTTGGGCAATAATTTCATACAACGATTGTATAATAGTATGATGCAACTACACTTCTAGAAAACTATGTTTGTAGTATTTGTATGATCTAAAATTTTGCACACACACTCTATTCATCTCAATAATCAATCCAAAAAATAATAATTTCAATTTGAACCCCTAGATATTATCAAAATGAATTTACCTCCAACAATGAATCTAGACGATTCATTTGGTGAAATTCAAGATCTTACCATTTACAAACTCAAAATCATTTTTTTCTTTTTAACATTTTTCATCTAATGATAGTAAAGCTATCTAAAAAAGTTGGAAAAGAAAAAATACCTCTAAGGACTAGATCTAAGCATCTTATGAAAATAGACGGCTTAAGTTAATTAAGCTAAAAAAATACCTTCTAGGTTAGGTTTTCAAATTTGTCTTTTTTGTGGTTGTTCATTAGAATGAAAAGAGTGTATAATTTAAACTTTGGATCAAACAAATAGCCCTAACATTATTTTTGAAGATGGTTGCATTATATTACTATACAACTGTTGCATGAAATTATTGCCCTTTAATTTTTTAGGTATAACTAATATCTAGCATGGAGATTTGTATATAGAATTGTATACAATGAGACCGTTTCCATATACTTATGGGAAAGTATATAATGAGACCATTTACTTTTTGCATAAGGTGGTATTCTTGACCATTAGATGTAAAATTGGGTGGTTGCATTTATTTCATTGACCGGGCTCAAAATTCAAATAAAATCTCTTCAAACTTTGTGACACACTTAAGCTATCAAAATTCACATCGCATGGTGTAAATAATTGTGACATCCTCGTACAAAAAGTAAATAGTTTCATTGTATACAATCCCTTTACTTATTACCGTTTGATGTATATGTAACAAGGGCATTTTACTCATGGGTGCCGTTTGCATACAGATGCATATGTAGGTGTAGAGGGACAGTGCACATTCAAATTTTATCATGGTATATAATTTTGATGTAAAATGTTATTAGAATTATCTCAAAATCTATTTTTATATCTAATTATAAAATCTTAAATTTAAAAAATGGTTAAAATCAAGTAGATCTCTTGAAAATGGACGGTGTAGATAATATGTTGTAAAATGCATTATTTCTGAGATTTAAAATCCTTTTATTTTTCATGGTCATACATCTCGATGTCGAGATGATCAATCAAAGGTTTTTTCAACATTAAAACTACTTTTTCCAATAGATTTCTAAATTCCAATAGATTTTTAAAGTGTATCCATAGTTCTACATTATAAGGTTGCATCTTTATGTAGACGTTTTCTTTACTTATACAGGCCATTTTAGTCGTGACTATTTGATGTCTGTGTAACAAGGGCATTTTTGAAAAAAATTAATAACTGAGGACAACAAACGCTCAATGCCCGGTGCAACAACTCCTAACACTTCTTAAACAAAGAGCGACACGGGCCCACCAACAAATTATGACCCGCCCCACATGTATTAAACGATACAATACGTGTTGAAGCCCTATATGAGCCAATTATATTTTCGATCCGGAACTAATTAACCTTCACTATTGCATCTCTTTAAAAAGTGTTTTAGCTTTAATAAGCAAAACCCGATTATATTTTCGATCCATAACTAATTAACCTTCACTTTTGCATCTCTCTCGCCTTCTGTTCCTCTCTCGCTCTCGCCTTAACTCTTAATTGCCCAAAGAAAACCTTTGAGTTTCCCTCGCCTTGGCCTCTCTCTCTCTCTTAAACTTTTTTTATTAACAATCTCTCTCCTGTATCATGTTAATAGTCATGTAATGTATTATTTTGTTCGGGATAGTATCTAATATATTATTTTTTGTTACAGTTTTAAATAAAAATTTTTAACTTAAATGATATTATATGACAAATTTTAAATTTATTATACTTTGTGTGTAAAATATTTATAAAATATAAATTAGGGAAAATATATTAGAGCAATGATCCAATAGAACGGTTATATTATAGTATAATGCAACAACATTTCTAAAAAACCATGTTTGTGGCATTTGTATGACCCCAAATTTTGCACACACACTCTCTTTATCTCAATAATGAATCCCCAAAAAGAAAAAAGTTCAATTTGAACCCTAGATATAGTCAAAATGAGTCCCCTCCAAAAACAAATCTAGACCATTCATTTTGTGAATTTTAAGATCTTAGCTTTTATAAACTCAAAATCATTTTTTCTTTTTAGCATTGTTCATCCAATGATAATAAAGACATCCAAAAAAATTGGAAATGAAAAAATCTTTTTAACGCC
>NW_006497610.1:1152668-1177416 GCF_000471905.2 Amborella trichopoda | reverse complement strand
AAATTGTGTTTTCACTTTTTTTTTTTTTGTGATTGTTTATTAGAATAAAAAGAGTATATATTTCAAATTTTGGATCAAACAAATGGCTATAAGATGGTTTTTAAAGGTTGTTGCATCATATTACTCTACAACGGTTGCATGAAATCATTGCCCATATAATGAGGCCATTTACCTTTTTTGCAAGGCGATCACACTTAATCTTTAACATTGAATGTGAAATTAGGTTGTTGCATTTATTTCATTGACCAAGCTCAAAGTTCAAAATAAATTTTTTTGAACTTTGTAACACATCCAATCTGTCATATTTCATATCAGATAGTTGTAAGTAATGGTAACTCCTTATTCCAAAGGTAAATGGTCTCATTATATACATTCTCTATAAATTAATAACTCTAATGTCAATATATAATAATATAGCTAGGCATGTTGTTATAATTTTAAATGAACAAAAATAAGTGATCAATATTTAATGTGATACTAATTTCAGTTTATAAGGGGTATTATTTTTTTAATCATAAAAAAAAAAATTGAATGATTTTGATGCAATATTATAATATTACATTTAAATAATTATAGATACATCCAAACAAGGAAACGTCTCAGTAGTAACGTATTTTTTCTAACAAATGAAAGCACATAATGTAACAACCCCAATTTTTGTTTAAACTTAAAAAATGCTAATTATAGAGATTTTTTAGTAATAACCAAAAAAATTATTATAATATTAATTTAATTGTACATTGATAACCAAATATTGTATTTTTTATTTTTATTATAAATTATTTAATGTATTTTTTTTAATAGTTGTAAATAAGATTTTGAATTTTTTAATATACCAAAAGCAACATTGTGCAGCTTTTTATTTTCCATTATAATATTAACGGAATTTGGTTATTGCGCACTCTATCTCTTTTAAACCCCGGATGTCAAAACCCTATTAAATCTTGCTCATGAACTTGCAATGAGTTTGTACTTTGTGACTTGCAGACTCGTTGTCTTTTCTCACTACAAGAATTTGTTGTCATCATAGGTTTTTTTTTTTGTCTTCCATTTTTATTTTACCTTCTTTATGATGGTTGAACTGAAAATCCCAAAACTCCATTCCCATCAGCACAATAAAAATGGATTATCATGAAGATAATAAAAAATGGGTTTTACGGTGGACAGGGAGTCACTCCCTCTTGATGGGCCTACTGCCTGTAATTTTTTACCTACTCTCCATGAATCTACTCCATAAAAATTGAGACCTCTCTCTCTCTCCTTTATCTCTGCAGTTTATATTAAATTATCACATCCCAAGAGGCTGAGACCTTTCTCTCTCTCTCTCTTTTATCTCTGCAGTTTATATGAAATTATCACATCCCAAGAGGCTAAAGATCTAATGCATCTCTTTCTCTTTTATCTCTGCAGTTTATATTAAATTATCACATCCCAAGAGGCTAAAGATCTAATGCATCTCTTTCTCGGATGTCTTGCACCCGAGTGTTGTGATGAAATCCTCTCTCACCGCAATTTCTCTCTCAAACCAAATTATCTCGTCTTCTATTCTTAGAGAGAGAAATGCGTGATTTAGGAAGCACTTCACCTCACCTACTTGAGTTTCCTTGCTAAGCAATTGTTCGTTTCAAAGTCTTGGTTGTAGTAAATAGCCATTGTTGGATTAATTTTACGAAGTCTTTTTTAATCACGGTTCTATTGGTATACATACCTTATTACAACATCAAAGTTATGGAAGTTTGAAATTATTGGTAAACAATCAAATAGATACAACAATAAAATTGTTAGGATAATATATTATCTAAGAATATGAAAAGCCAATAAGGCTTTTATTCAAATTTTTTAATATTCTAACCCTGTTTTGTCAAACAGACCCAAAAATATTTGTGTAAATATCACTAAAAGAAGATTGATACTTCGGTGATCTTTGTAAAAGATGAAGTTGAAATATTTATTAAAGAACGAAAGTATTCTATCAATAAAGTTTCAAGACATTACATTTCAAAATATTATTGTATTTTTATAAATATTTCAAAATTTCTCTTACTTAAAATTAAGCTACATAATAAAAAAATATTTAAATAAAAATGAAATTTTAATAAACACACTCATCATAACTCATTCTAATATTAATCATTGTACATATATGGGTTATATTAAGATAATCACATTATAGAGCATCTTATAATTATGCTCAACAAAGTATAAAAATATTTAAAAAAAATTATTTTTTAGGATCCTCGGACTATATGTAGAAATGAGTCCCCTCTTAAAAAATACTTTTTAAGATGAATTTTATACCTAATTAAATTTATATATATAATATCCATCATGAAAATCTTGTTGATAAATTTTAAAACTAAAATTGATAATTTCACCAAGAAAATATTTAAATAGTTGATTTTAAATACCACCCATTTGCATCTATGACGGATGATTTATGCCCGCTTAGGGTTGCGTCCCCCCGACTCATTCAACAATTTTTTATTAAAAGTTCACGGTCAGGATTCTCTCTATCGCTTAGGTCTTATCTTTTTCATGAGGATGCATTGCTCCATGTGCAGGTCTTATCTTTTTCATGAGGATGCAGTGACCCATGTGTGGCGTGCAGCCGTGCAATTGCAATTGCATGGATGGGACGTTGTACTTACAAGGTACAATAAAAAAAAGCTAGGTTTAGAAATAAATAAAATTTGTTTAAGGTTGCAACCTCACACTATTCAAGTACGTTGTACATTCAAAATCCTCTAAGAGAGTGCTCCAACATTGAAGAATGCATAATCGACCATTTGGACTTCGAGATGCCTTGATATGGAGAAAAAAGGAATTTTAAACTAAAAAAATTAGTGCATCTTATAACAAATTATTTGGATTGTTTGTTTTAAGGATTTTGTAGTTTTTATAAATGTACTTAATCCATACCATTTTTCAAATTTTAGATTTCCATAACTCAACATAAAAACGGAGTTTTAAGCTATCCTAAACTTTCAAACAGCAAAATTACATCTCTAAATAAATTATTAGGATGCGCATTACTTCTACAGTATAAGGTGGGTACCTTGTAAAAGTCTCACCCTTTAAAAATAGACACAGCTACGGTGAGTCTGACTCACCTATTACTATGCGGTCTCTTATTTATCTAATTTTATATCCACTAAAAGTAAAAGATGAAAAAAGGAATTCCAAAATAATATATATTTTGAAAAATAAAAATTCCAAATTTAGATTATTGTTGTGGTTGAGGTTATCGAGCCCTAAAATTTTGGATTGAAAATATATTTTTGAGATATATTTTATGGGGAGACCACAAAAATAGTGTGAATGGGCCGACGCACCAAACACTTTTCCTTTAAAAATAGGCCTTATAAAATTTGAAGACACGTCACGTGGTACGCCCGCTTTGAGTGCAGCGGTCCACAGGTGTGACAGGGTGGTGCTGGTCTTTTGCAACAACCTGATCTCGCACGTGGGAGTTAAAAAAATGTGTCTGAGAGAGAAACGACGAATCACTCTGTTGATATCGTGATTTCGAACGTTGTTGACCGCTCGATCCATTTAGAAAGCCGCTTTGCTGATCTCTAGAGACATAAAGGGGTTTCTGCTTTCCAATTTCATCTTTTTATCTGTTTGGAGAGAGAAGGTGAATGGAATGGTGAGAAGGTGTTTCTGAAAGCGAAGGTATGGCAACAACGACTGTTGCTCTGTTTCATTTTAGAGAGAGAGAGCATGAATTCTGTTTGATTCCGAAGCCGATGTCTCTCTCATCTTTTAGAGAGAGAGAGTATTCATTTTGCAGTGCGTAGTGTTTTTTAATTCTGAAGCGAGAAAGTGCGTTCTTCCCTTTCTAGAGAGAGAACGGCTTTTCGAGCGAGCACCTTTTAGAGAGAGAGAGTATATCTTGTCGTTCTTTCTAGCGGGGAGAGAGAGAGAGAGATTTATTGCTCTGTCTGACTCTCCTTTTCCGCACATGGACTGGATTCTGCATACATTTCTATTTTGGGGCCTATGTTTTCATTTTGTTGTTTTTTTTTTTTTTTAAATTACAATCAGCTTCAAAACCACTCCTTTTATGCAATTTACCCAACCTAATTTTTCTGGCACTATTTTTTCTAAACTAACCCCCAAAAGAAAAATTTTCATTTTTCTTGACGAAATTTTTCTTCCCATGTATAAAAATTATTTCGGCCACATGTTGATTTTTGGATGCAGCAGCACAATGCCAAAGCGTACCATCACCGTTAGAGTGCCAAATTGCCCTAAGGCAACTATCGGATCGAAACTGAATACAGCACAATGCCAAAGCGTACCATCACCGTTAGAGTGCCAAATTGCCCTAAGGCAACTATCGGATCGAAACTGAATACTATCGGACCGCCCTTTACATAGTATCGAAGCCCTCAACGCTCTTTAGATAGCGTTGTCACTGCTGATAGTGTCGGACCTCACCGCTCTTTAGATAGTGTATGCACTGCTCTTTAGATCGTATCGTCACCGCCTCTTTAGATAGTGTCGGAGACCTGGAATCAGTCGTCCTTTGCAACAGCCTACTACATACTGCCGGAGAAACTTATATCCTTTCCTTATCCAACCGTCTTCCATTATGAATAGAGGTTTAATATAGCTCCAATCAACGTCTTCCATTATGAAAAGAGGGTTAATATTGCTCCAATCAGCGTCACGTCTTTTACTATTTTATTTTTAATTTTTTTATAAATTATTTTGACATCCAATTTTGAATGTCCAATCATTTATTCAACTCACACTAATGAAAAATATTTAAAAAAATATTTCAAATAAAATAAAAAGACCAAAATACATTTGAATGTTTTAAGAGGTATTTTGATCATTATATTTTATCGAAAAATTATTTTTAATATTTTTTATATCAATGAGAAGATGGCATTTATAAATTTCATATTCATAAAATTTATGTAAAAAAAATTAAACATAAAATACTATGAGACGTTGGATCTAAGATCAAATGGTGTGTTACCGGTAAAATTTACTGTTCGGCAGTTGCAAAGGGGGTCCGATGATAGACGTTACTGGATTGATTTGACAATATTGAGTTTTGGTGATTTATGTAGAGAAGGGTATTTGTGTAAATTATTTTTTGGGTATTTGAATAGAAGATTTGTTGTGGGGAAAAAGTGGGAGAAAAAGTTTACACGGGGGTAAGTTAGATGGAACATGTGGTCTGGAGTTGTTTTCAGTGCTTTTCCCTTTTATAACACTTCCTTATTCTATTCGCCATTGCTTTTCACTGTAGAAAAAAATGGTGAAGTAAGCATTCTTCCTCTATTCATAAAGGATATAGGGTCTGTAAGCAAGTTTCATTCACTATTTTTATGGATTTTGAAGGCCTCTGTGTGTCCCTAACCTTTTATTTTAGTTTTTATTGTAATTTTGTTTTTTAAAGCCTTGAGCACCAATGATCTTGATTTTTCCTTTTTTCCTATAGTTTTCTGTTAAGGCGTTAAGATAATGCATTTTCTGTTAAGGCGTTAAGATAATGCATTTTCTGTTAAGGCGTTAATATCATGGAATGAATATGAATTTAGGTGGTAATAAAGTGGTTTTCTTTGAATTAATATGTTCAGGATATCGTTTCGATCGTGCATTTGAGTTTCACAGTCCAAGTGAAACTGTAAAGAGGTTAGTTATTTTTGTCTATTTTGTAGCTGTGAGGTTTTTATTCATGTAATATATCAACCTAGATCTTTCATGGTCCCTGTGATTGTATAGTCTTTATTAGTAACTGCATGATAGCATGGGTCCTTGTTTGATTTGACTAGGAAGCAGATCTTCATGGATATTTTTTTTGTGAGCTTTTATATGTTTACTTCTTCATGACCTATGCATTGATTTGTCAACCTGTTCATCAAAATGCAGATTTGGTAGTTTCTGAGAAACTAAACATTATTCACTCACAGAATGTCTAAAGCTGGTGCTTTGGATCTTGCCTCTGGCCTTGGAGGGAAGATAGAGAAAGAGGAAGTTCAATCTGCTGTGCAAGAGTAAGCCTTATATCATTCCCGTCTTAATTTCTTTGAAGCTTGGAAAGAATCCATGCTCTCAGTTCGTTGTCTAAGTTTCTCGTTGTTTTACAAATAATTCTTTTACTTTTTATGGCTATATGTATGTGTGTATATAGTCTTTATCCTTTCTTCGCAAGATGGTCATGTTCTTTCCAAGCTTAAATGCTTCTCTCAAATAATATAACACCTATAATAAGTAAATTACTTGCTTGAAACTGATCTGAAACAGTAAATCCCCTGTATAGGATGGAGATATGGATGTTATCTTTCATATAATGGAGAACCGTTATTCTTAATCCACGTCTAGGTCTTTTTTCTTGGTAAAATACCCTAGAAAATTATTTCAGCATTTGATATAAGGAACAGAGCAAACAAACTCAAGCTAATTTTCACTAATAATGACCATAATAAAGCTGCTTCAGGTAGAATTTTTTCACGTTAGAAAGTCTTTGAACCCTGTTGCCCATACCTACTAAAGCATATCAATGGTTTATTTCTTGTGAAATAAAGATCATGTTTACTCAGAATGAAAAATTGAGCCTTGATAACCAGTGGACTTAGATGCCGGCATAAACTGATAAACATATCCCACTTAAATTCCATGAAAATTGGTGCTGTCTCCAAGGTTACTTGAGCTAGATTCATTTGGTTTGTTGTCATAAAAAATTTGTTCACCTGATTAATCAATTAGTCAGGCAGATGGAAACCGCTCTTCTTCCAATACAATAGATCATTGAAAGATTGCATCTAGCATTTCCCATATTAATAATGTGGACCAGGGGATGTTAGATCATAACTTTGTATTGAATAGATTTCAGCATTGACACAATGAAGGTTGTATTGCATATAGTTTGCATCTCATTTATTTCCAATTGCATGTTTTAGTCTTTCAACATGCAGACCAACCCCTTTGGCTACAATCTTGTAGGTATGAGAAATATCATGGTTATTTTGGAGGGAAGGAAGAATCGAGGAAAGCCAACTACGCTGACATGGTGGGAAGACTTCTGTGTATTCAGTTTTATCCTCCTTGTATTTGGTTTCTTTCGTGCTTCATGGTGTTTTCTCATTTTCATTCAACAGAGCTATGATCTAGCCATTGTAGGTGTGACTCTTATAGCATACTATTATATATGTTACTTATGTTATTTTTATGTTACATTTTGATTGTTTATCTTGTGATTTAAACACTCATTATGCATTGATTAAATGTCAATTATATATTTTTATGAACGCTTTTTTCCCTAGCATTAAATATACATAAATTTTAATTAGTAATATAGAGCTTATTTGATATTTTTAGAATCTTTTAATGATTTTTTTTGTAGTAGTTTAACTTTTCATGTTACATTGACTGAAGTGGATTTGTAGTTTTTTCTACCCTTGTTTTCCTTCATCCATGTCACTCCGGTTTTTGGATTTTCTATAGGCTAAATTCTTACATGGAGAGAGTTTGGGGGTGATTTTCTTGTAATTTTCATCGTGTATCATAGATGACTGCTTTGAATATCTTTTATATCTTATTAATCTAGACTATTTTTAGGATGATTGGAATTGTTTAGCTTTTTCTTTTTATCTACTTTTAAGTATGTTCGCTGCTAATGTTGATTCATTCTATGAAGCACAATTATGAAAATTGTTGTGAAAGTAAAATGGAGTGCATTTCATCCCTTTGTTTTCTGCAAATTTTGTCAGGCACATGCTGTGGAGAAGAGGCTTGTTCTTCATTGTATCTAGACAAAAAACTCTCAGAAGTGACTTTTTGTGGATTTTAATCTGTCTTTAGCTCAACTAAAATGGAAATACTTAAAAATATCATGCAGGGATTTTGAATTTTATGTAACTGTTTTTCTAGAGTCGAGCCCAAGTACTCCTAACTCTTTATGCCAAAGGCCAATATAGGATTGCAAATTACCATTTGCCCAATATTGTTTTCAGAGTACATTGGAATGGTTAGTTATTTGCATATGGTGCTGTGAGGCCACAAGGCTTCCTTAATTTCCTTTTTTGAAACTGTCACTGTGTCATGCACTTTTGATGATATGGGGCTTCAATCCATGAATATTAAACTGCTGTAGGTTATTGATATGTCTTGTGCCCACAAAAATCAAGTGGATTCATAATGTCATTTTCAGGTAAACAAATATTATGATCTTTCGACCAGCTTTTATGAGTATGGCTGGGGTGAGTCTTTCCATTTTGCTCCCAGGTAGGTACTTCTATTTGTTCCTCTCATTTGATAAATCTCATTTACCATAACTTGCATTTGACTTATCTTCTCCCTCTCTCTCTCTCTGTGGTTCTTTTCTCTTCCAAATCCCATGAATATAAATTGCACACTGGACATGTTTTTGGATTATGATTTGCCTCGTCAATGAAGCCTAGATAGAATCTTAGAAGTTGGTCTAGTGTAGATGATGATATTGAATATATTTATATGTTCTAGATGGAAAGGAGAATCTCTTCAGGACAGCATCAAACGACATGAACATTTCCTCGCTCTCCAGCTTGGCTTAAAACCTGGAATGAAGGTACTGGATGTGGGGTGTGGTATTGGGGGGCCATTACGTGAAATTGCCAGATTTAGGTACTTTCTGATTTACCTGGATTCACCGATAGTAACTTTAATTTATGGATTATGTTATAATGGAATAAATTTTGAAATAGAATAGTTTAGGGCATAATTATGGCTGCCTTGGATTTTATTGGAATTCTTCCCATGTGTGTATGTGTTTGTGTGCAAGTTTATGCATGTGTGTTCACATAGATGGAGCAGGTGTAAAGTATAAATTATCACATAAATGGAGCAGGTGTAAAGTATAAACTATGTAACTGTTATTTGTGAGCAGGAATACTTCCCTAACTTAAAAGTTGCTGCAGCTTCTTCATACAATGAACATATTGAAGTTGTTGAATTTTAGGGTGAACTCATTCCCTATTCTACCATCCCATTTCCTTGGATTCATTTCCATCCATAGAGAAGCCTATCATTCTTGCTGTTCATTTTCAATTAGTTTATCTTGTGAATCTTTTATGTTCACAGATGGAGTATTTCTAAGTTAGGAAAACCAGTACTTTGTCTTTGCTTCTTTCTTTTGGGCAATTTATTTTTGATGGACTGGGTTTAGGTATGAGTCCATTTTTGTACATTGCATGGTATTTCAATAGCTTTGAATTGAACAAGTATGAGTTTTGTTTTTCTTCCATTTCAGCTTAACCTCCATTACCGGCTTGAACAACAATGAATATCAGATATCCAGGGGAACTGTAAGTATTTCAAATCTCCCCTTGTAAAAGACAGAATTATTTTGTATTTTGTAGAACATAATTGTTGGAGGATATGCCCTTTTGGCCAAACCATTTTTTCTAGAATTTGCTTGTTGCAAACTTGCCTTATGGTCTCTATAAATTTTCCACTCTTTTTGTTATTGCTTAGGTATGCTTATTTAATGACATATAAACTTTTTCCTTATAATGGCATGGTGTTTTATTCTTCCTGTTGTGCTCATCTAGTTTGACATCAAATTAGCAAGATGTCTATTTTACAATGTCATCCTGTCCTCTTTGGATGGCTCCTCGGCAATCAACAAATGGTGTGAATTGGCTTGAATATTTTGTTGTGTATTTACACTAAATTTGTGCTTATATCTTGGTCTCCTTATGGTTTAGCTGCACCGATCCTGTTTTCTAATTGTCTTTCTTGAAGTTGTGCCAGAATGACGTTCATGTATGTATGGTTATTTTGTTCTCTAGCTATTGAAGAATGAAGCTACCACAGTGACCATGTTTTGCTTTAAATGATCGAAACTATATTGTTCTCATGTTTCATGGTATCAATAGGATCAATTAAGGTAGAGATTGGTTACTCACTTTACTGGCATAACTATGTATATAAGGGAGAATAAATAGGCGTAGATCCTACAGCCATGTGGTTGAGATGAAGATCCTCAAACCCTTTGCTTAAAGGCAGAAGACCTACTTGCACATTTATAAATATATGTTTCCTATATGTCTGTTGTGGCAGTGATTTGTGGTATGAAATATGATGTATGCTTGGCTTGTTCCAAGTATTCCTCTTGTGATATTTAATCCTATAATTAGTGAATTTATCTATAACCTAATCCATGGAAGGTATCTATGTGGCTAAACATGTCACTTAATTGGAGCTGCTATGATTGATTTTATGCATCCTAACAGTTCTATCCACGTGGAATATTAGACGAACTGGATAAGCTACTACCCCTCTATCTACATAAAATAATGATGAGTTTGTGAGTCATGAATTACAACTTTTTATATACAAAATTTGAAGAAAAGCAATATAGTGAGATCTGTTATTGCTGCATACTTATCCCCTACAGTAGATATGAGATGTAACTTCCGTTGCTGAGGTGTCAAACTCTAAAGTTTGCATAGTGTGCATCTAAACATTTACATCAAGAATGCACAAATATTACTAGAAATATTGATGCAGGACTAGAGGGGCTTGACTACTACATGAGTGTCATACTTGAGGTAGGCTTAAAAAGGAAAGGTTTGGGGTAGGTTTGAGAGTTCTAATGAGGCTAGGATTTAGGAGTTCTAAAAGGTTTAAGTTTCCCCTGAAGTTTAGGACAGCAGGGTTTTGGATGTATTGAGGTCTCCAACTATGAGGAGAAATGCATGATAGAGGTATAAAAGGGCTAGGGCTTAAGCTAGGTCTATAAGAGATGGTTTGGTGAGGTTAAAATGTTAAAGGTTTCTGTTAAAGGGTTTAATGGATGTTAAAATTCCTGAAATTTAACAGCCCAGCAAGTTACAAGAATGAAAGGCAGGCTTCTAGGGTTGGCTTTGGGATAGAAACGATCAGAGATGGATTGTACATGGGTAAGCTTTGTTTAGGGCTTTGTTTTCCCTGGGTTTAAAGGAGCATTTGGCGTTATCTAGGCGGAAACTATTTGGCGGAATAAGGAGAGAAAAGATGAATGAAGAAGAAAACTCTCACTTGTATAAAGAGTCAAACCTCAAGGAAATTAAGGGGCCCAGAGTTGTACTGGCACCGACTCCTAAAACAAGGTTCATGGATTCAACACAATTAAAGGAGGCATCGACAACTTTGGATGGAATCGACACCATTAAGCAAAGAAAAATTCTCAAATCAATTTCATCTGGCTGGCTATGGGCCTATTACATCTACTTATAATAGTTATGGACTCGTTATCTAGCTTGGCATGGACTCTAAGCAACCTTGACTTTCCTAAGAAAACTAGCTCTCAGATTAGGAAAATCATGAATTACGAAAATCATGAATTCTTTATATACAGGAAACCAGCTCTCATCACAAGAAGGAAACTTTCACTAAAATAAAGAACTAATCCTTATGAACCAAACAAGGAATGTGACTCTACTTCTCAAAAGAAATCAATCATCACCATTCTCTCATTTATGGTTGATCTCCAAATAAAGATCTAATCCTTATTAACCAAACAAGGAATGTGAGTCTACTTCTAAAAAGAAATTATAACCAAACAAGGAATGTGACTCTACTTCTAAAAAGAAATCAATCATCACCATTCTCTCATTTATGGTTAATCTCCAAACTAGGTGATGATTGTTTCTATGCTAGATTAAGGAATTAAATAGTTCCATTTCCTGGACTTATGGTTCTGTTTGTATTGTATTATTGTTGCAATGCAGGTACTAAACCGTATAGCTGGAGTGGACAAGACATGCGACTTTGTGAAGGTCGGCTTCTTGAAAGAAAGCTTATCTTAGTTCTTGTATGTGAGGGCCTTTCTATCTGGACGTCTAACAACCTTGTATTTTTCATGTTGCAGGCTGACTTCATGAAAATGGGATTTCCTGATAATGCCTTTGATGCTGTCTATGCAATTGAGGCCACCTGCCATGCACCAAATGCTGTATGTGCTACTGATTTTTTTTTGTTGTGCATGTTGCTGAAATTCCCATCCTAATGTTCTTGCAAGATTTTATGATATTGTTCATGTGGATTGCAAAGGATTGTATCAACTAATTGTTTTCTAAAAATCAGGTTGGATGCTATAAAGAGATCTACAGAGTATTGAAGCCAGGTCAATGTTTTGCTGCATATGAATGGTGTATGACTGATTCTTTCGACCCTAACAATCAAGACCACCAAAAAATCAAGGTCTCTCTTTCTCTCTTTCTGCATGTATTTGTGTGTGTGTGCCCGGGAAACACTACACAATAATGTAATTTCTTTTACATTGGTATCAAAAAGGAGTAAAAAAGGTTTGATCGTGTTTCGTGGTTCTCTTTGTGCAATTTTAAGGAATGCCAGAACCAGAAAACTTTGATCAAGCTCATCCATGTCTTGTATGTTTGTATGTGTGTGATCAAGCTCATTAACCATGTCTTGTGTGTGTGTGTGTGTGTTAGAGAGAGAGAGAGAGAGAGAGAGAGAGAGAGCGCACTTGTATGCTTATGCTTGTGGTTGAGAGAGAGAGAGAGAGAGCGCACTTGTATGCTTATGCTTGTGGTTGAAGGAGCAAATGATTTGTTTGCTAATGGGCACATTCATGTGTGACTCAATATGCATGGTACTGTGTCTACAGTTTCATGTCCTTGTTTGAATAATCTTTCTGAATCATTTAGTTCTTGAAAACAGGCAGAAATCGAGCTTGGTAATGGCCTTCCCGATGTAAGGTCTACTGGGCAGTGCCTTGATGCTTTGCAAAAAGCTGGATTTGAGGTGAGGACCCTATTCTTTACATTTCAATCTTCTATTGATCTATAAGGACAACTTAAAATTTTGCTCCAAGATCTTCAAACTACAAGATAAAGGTTTCTGTGATTCTGAAAATTTTGCTAAAATGTCAATGAGTTTTTTCAAGAAAAATAAAAGATAGTTTTCTTATTCTAACTTTATTTCCTTTATTAACTCATTCAAAAGAAAAATGTTGGGGAAATATTCTTCCCTAATTTCCTGATACTCTTCGGAATTTCTTGAAGAAAATCAACATCTTTTAGATTTCCCTGAGATAAAACTTTTCCGTGAAATTATTGGAAGAAGATTATACAATATGCGCATTATCAAAAAAAAAGATTATACAATATGCTCCTAACCACCAGGTAAAACAAGGAAACCCAAGAAGAGAATTCTTTTGTTTAATGTGTGAAAGAAGTGAAAAGTAAGAAGGCCTGTTATTTGATTTGATCAGTGTTTCTTTTTTACAGGTGTTGTGGGAGAAGGATCTTGCAACTATTTCACCTGTAACTTGGTACCTTCCCCTGGACGCCAGCCACTTCTCTTTTAGCAGCTTCCGTCTAACAACTCTGGGTCGGTTTGTGACAAGAAACATGGTAAGGCATGCCATACTATTTTCTTAATCAAAAGCTTTTTAAGCATTTTATTTTATTTTTGTTTTATATACGTGTGCTTGTTCTTCTTTTCTCAAAGTGTCCTACTTATTCTCAATTTAGGACCTGAAGTTTTCCTTGTACATACCCTAGTGTCCTACTTATTCTCAATTTAGGACCTGAAGTTTTCCTTGTACATACCCCCTAGTGTCTTTTCTTTCCAAGACAAAAAGTGGAACCTAGTAAATGCAACATGTGAGGGCTTGTTTGGCTCCATGAGTTAACAAATCCAGGTTTTAAATCAAAACCTTATGATGTCAAACCTTGGTTATGTTAAAACCTGGTTACTCAAGTAGGAGTTGTTTGATTGCCTTTGCATGGTACCCAGGTTATGCAAATCTCATGTTTGGATTATTTTTGTATGACCTGGTTTGCTATTATGGGTTGTTTGGTACGCGTGAAAGTTTGATAGGAAAATATTTACATGAAAAATATTTACATATACAAACAATTTACAGGAAAGGAAGGAATCGGGCTTTGGTCAAGACAGTAGAGGCTGGTTTTCATAGCACAACGTCTCAAGTTCCATTCCTATGTAACCTTGTTAAAAAAAAAAAACAATTTACAGGAAAAGAAATTTACATGAAAAGATTACTTAAGCATGTTTTTTCCTATGTTTGGCAAACACAATTGGAAACATGCACACAGAGAGAGAACACAACAAACTTGAAATTTTGAGATAGTTTCTCTCTCTAAAAATTTGAAATTTTAGATAGTTGACAATATCTCTCTCCAAAAAGATAGTTGACAATTTCTCTCCCCAAAAAATCTGAGAAAGTTTGTCTTTAAAAAATTTTCAGGTAGTTTCTCTCACTAAAATTCTAAGATACTTTCTGTCTCTAAAATTTAAAATTTGAGATAGTTTCTCTCCAAAAATATTGAGATAGTTTCTCTCTAAAAAAATTCAGATAATTTCTCTCTCTAAAAGTTGATATAGTTTCACTATCTAAAATTTTAAGATACTTTCTCTCTAAAACTTGAAATTTGATATACTCTCTAAAACTTGAAATTTGATATAGTTTTTGTCTCTAAAAAATTTCAGGTTGTTTCTCTTACTCAATTTTCATATAGTTTCTCTCTAAAAAATTTAAGTAGTTTTTCTCTCTTAAATTTGATATAGTTTCACTCTCTAAAAGTTTAAGATATTTTCTCTCTAAAACTTGAAATTTGAGATAGTTTCTCTCCAAAAAATTTTATGCAATTTCTCGCTCTAAAATTTGATATATTTTCTGCCTAATTTTAAGATACTTTACTTAAAAAAATTCTCTAAAATTTGATATATTTTATGTCTAATTTTAAGATACTTGTATAAAAAATGTGATATAATTTCTGTCTCCAAAGTTTCTCGTTGTAAAAACTTTCAGATAATTTTTCTCTCTGAAATTTAATAGAGTTTCCCTCTAAAATTTTATGATACTCTCTCTCTTTAAAACTTGAAATTTGATACAGTTTCTCTCTCTAAAAATTTGAGATCTTTTTTCTCTAAAAGTTTCAGTAGTTTCTCTCTCTAAAATTTGATATGGTTTATCTTTCTAAAATTTCATGATACTTTCTCTCTAAAACTTAAGATTTGAGGTAGTTTCTTCACACTTACTGGAACGTAAAGTGCTGTGTCTGTCAGTCAAACAAGATGTAACACTCATCACTAACAGAATCGGAAGCTGTTAAATCCTCATATCATAAGTTTTGCTTGTGACTGTCCTAGAGCCCCTTTGTTTGGTATGCAACCTACTGCTCCCTTATTTATGATACCCCCATGAGAATGGGCAGAGGAGTTGCACATGATCTTCAGTAGTTTCTCTCTTTAAAATTTGATATGGTTTATCTTTCTAAAATTTTATGATCCTTTCTCTCTAAAACTTAAGATTTGACGTAGTTTCTCTCCCTACTTTGTGGGTATGTTTTGGCAGAATTAATTGTATTTAATAAAGTGGGCAGCTCCGATGTGTGAAAATTGTATTATCATTAGTTGTATTATATTTGTATTCCCTCTCTCGTGCATGCAAAGTCATCTTTTGGATAACCTAACTTTTATTCTTAATTTTGTGTACCCATATTTTGGCCCCTCTTTCTTGCTTACAATAAACATGATTTTGTGTCAAAAAAAGTTGCCAAACGATGTATTTTATGCAAAATACCCTAGGATCCAAATGACCCAAAGGCTCTAATTTGTGCTTTTTAGGTGCGTTTAGAACTTTGGAATCCTACAACTTCTTGTCAAGTGGTTGCTAAAATGATGATTTCTTGCATTATTTGGGTTGAAGAGCCTCACAACTAGTATAGTGTCCACGAGTTATCTGACTGTCAGGACTGAACTTTGTGGCTGTAGCCACACCTTAAAAGGGTTTTTCTACTATTTGCTAACATAATTCTCATATGCAAATGCATTTGTCAAGGGGTTTGCTGTTGTAGTTACTTCAACTGACGACCGATATTCATTTGCCCTCACCATTTGCTCCAAATTGTTTTGGGTGGGGATATTCTTCTGTTTTCGAGCGTGTGAATCAAAAAGTTTGATTGATGTGTTTATGACCCATTAAAGCTGAATTCGACATAACAACTGTTTGTAAGACCACTACAGTAGCCCACATACATGTAATTTCAGAGTTGGCTTTAGCCTTGACTAACCACAAAATTACACCCATCGAAGATATTTTTCTCTTCAAGGAAATATGGTCCCATATTATGGTGGAGGGTAATGAAATGGGGAATTTAGGAAATTCTAAGTGGTTGTAGCTTATGTAAGGAATGAATTTGAATTTATTCTGCTTGGTTTTATAGGACCTCTAGTCACTCAGAAATATTCGAATTCTATATGAACTGGAAGAAGATTTGAGATAGTAACATTTCTGTATATTTTATAGGTCAAGTTTTTAGAGTACATCGGCGTTGCTCCCAAAGGAAGCGAGAGGGTATCTTCTTTCCTCGAGAAAGCAGCAGAAGGTCTTGTTCATGGCGGAAAGTGAGCAATGATCAGAAAGCCCATGTTTCATTCCAACATTTTATTTTATTTTTAAATATGCTCCACCCATATTTTTCGAGTGAGATTGTTATATGCTATAGATATTGTAGTATATGATTCTTTTTTAATTTAACATATTTCAATTTTAAGATGTAGTGTCGGTTTTGTATGTTTTTCAGGAAGGAGATCTTCACACCATTGTACTTCTTCTTGGTCCGAAAGCCTCATGCCCAAGAAGTATCTTGAGCGATAAACTCGTTCGAATGAATGAATGGGCAGACATGGATCCCTTTTTTGTTCTTCATGGGTGCGTTTATTGGGAAATGTTAGTGGATTCTGGTTTGACATGGAACTGTCATGGGCATGTTTCGCTTTTAAATGAAATTGATTCCACATTTTCTAAAAAAAGAAAGAAAGAAGGGATGGTATGTTATGAGATCATTTAATTTTCGTACAAAAAGGCTACAACTTTTTTTAGCTGATGGATGTGAAATTTAGCATATTAAAATGTATCACAGCTTACGAGAATATTTGTTTTGGACACTATTCAATTAGAGTTACATTATCACTATCTAATTTCACATCCAATGGTTGACAATGATTGTGACCTTCTTGAATAAAAAATAAAATAAATTGAACATTTTCAAAAAATTAATGTGGTTTAGTGTTAGGCTGCCCACCTAAATTCACTGAAAAGTTAAAACTCACTTCAAACTTATGGAAACTGTTGAAATTTGAAACTCACGCAACTCATTGAATTCTTGCACTCTGAAACATCATACCTCTGTCGACAATCGCTTCTCTCTCGATCCCGTTATGCTCATTGCTTCGTAACCGCCTAAAGCCTTCGCTAGAACCGGAATCAGGGCTTAGGGCCTCATCATGTTCTTCTTGCTATGGCTTAGTGGGGAGTTTCAAATGTTTTCATCTGCTCAAATATTTCTTCAAAAGAAACCACCACCTTCCCAGCTTTGTAAACGCCTTCTGCTGCAACTATAAACCACTTTTCCAGTTGAAGTAAGCGCCGTTTGCTGCAACTGCATTGCCCAAATCTGTAATCTTGAAAAAACCCAATTATACAGCTTTTTAGGTCTCTCTCACTCTTAACATCTGAACCTTTTGAAGAAACCCATATTTTAGAAGGCTCCTCTCTAAGTGCGCGTTTAATTTCTACAAACCGCATCTTTCTGTTTTACAGTAAAGTGGGCAAGGTGGCCCAGTCCGACCTTAGAACACTTGGGCCGGGGCCACAAAATGTAGTCCGAGGGCGGGCCGGGCCAAGCTCAGAGCAGGCCGGAGCTAAGGCTGCAACAGGGCTGGCCTGCTTCGTCCCTGCCTAACCTTCTTTTTACTTTTACTTTTTTCTTTATTTTTTTGACCTTTTTATCTAGCCTGGCCTGCCTTGATAGGGCTAGGGCTGGGCCAGCTGCAGGACCTCTGTGGCTTGGTTAGGGCTAGGCTGGCCTCGCCAGCCTATACGGACTTGTGCAGGGATAGGGGCAGGCTATACGGACTTGTGCAGGGACAGGGCAAGGTTGGCCATGCCCGTTGCCAGCCGTACCACTAGCCTCATATTTAAGGCTAAACCGTGGATACCGTCAGCTCTATGGGGGACCATGGAACGCCCTAGCGCACAATTAGAAAATCCTTTCCCCAGGATATTTTGATATTTGGATTTATGTTTGGAAAAGCCAAAAGATTTTATGCTCTCAAGAGAGCATAGGGTCTGTTTACTCTCTCGAGGGAAACTATCTTAAATTTTTATAAAAAGAGAGTGACTATCTCAAATTTAAAATTTTAGAGATAGAGCAAGTAAAAATTTTTAGAGAGAGTATCTACAAATTTTTAGAGGTAGAAACTATCTCAAATCTTAAATTTTTTAAAAAGAGAAGTATATCAAAATTTTTAAAGAGAGAAGTATATCAAAATTTGTAAAGAGAGAAATTATATCAAATTCTAAGTTTTAGAGAGAGAAAGTATTAAAATTTTAGAAATAGAAACCATATCAAGTTTTTTAGATAGAAAACTACTTGAAAAATTTATCGAAAATTTTATCAAGAGGGAAACTATCTCAAAATTTTTAAAGAGAGATACTATCTCACATTTTAAGTTTTAAAGAGAAACTACATCAAATTTTAGAGAAAAACAGTATCTAAAATTTTTAAATAGGGAAACTATATCAAAATTTAGAGAAGTAGGCAAAAAATTTTAGAGATAGAAACTATCTCAAATCTTAAGTTTTAGAGAGAGAATGTATTTTTAAAATTTTAGAAAGAGAAACTATAATAAATTTTAGAAGGAGAAAATTTTAGAAAATTTCTAGATAGAGAAATATCTCATACTGCTTCAAAATTTAAGCTTTAGAGATAGAAAGCGTATTAACATTTTAGAGAGAGAAACTATTTCAAATTTTAAAAAGATAATCTATCTCAAAATTTTAGAGAAATAAATTGTCTCGAATTTTAAGTTATTTGTTGATTGAAATTATCTCAATTTTTTGAGATTGAAATTATCTCAAATTTTAAATTTTAGAGTGAGAAAGTGCCTTCAAATTTTAAAGAAAAAAACTACACATATCTTAGAGAGTGAAACTACCTACAACTTTTTAAACAGGAAAATAATATCAAATTTTGTTATCAAAACAATGGACATAGAAATGATTGTAAAGGATCCATAAATTTTATATAGTTTATACAAATAAAATATTTGAAGAATCCATGACAAGAATACTTGATCCTCAAAATCTATAGATTTTCTTGGTCTCCAAATATCCAAAATTCTTAATTTCCTCTTATCCAACAGACCCTAAAAAGGAAATCCAAATTTCTCCCAAGAACCTAGAATCCTGAAAAAACCAGCTTCCCTTTTCTTCTTTAAACTACCAAGGAAACTCTCTTTCCCTGCATATCGCCAGAGGCAAAAACAGGCAAGAGTCGGAGGTCGCCACTGTTTTGAAAGTGCACCTTAATCGTATGCGTGATCTCAACATTCTTGTTTCTTGTATTAACCCCCGTTGAAAAGTCCATAAAATTTAGATGAAACTTCCTTTTTCCTCTCTCTTCCCCTTTGTAGTTTTAGTTATGAGGGAACACTTTCTCCCTCACTTTCTCTCTCTACTTGCTCTCCTTTACAATTTCTCTCTCTACTTGCCTTCCGTTTGTTACCTGTCCTCTCTCTATCTTTCAACAGAAATATTTAGAATTAAATTTTTTTGAGGGTCTGGCACAAAAAAGTGTCGGACTGCACCATTAGTAAGCTATTGGCCCTGTTTGCGATCTCGAATCATGGCAACAAGGATCATGTCCGAGTCATTTTCGCTCATTTCAAAAACCCTCTTCCATTAACATATGACACTATGATCACAGGCTTTTCTCAGGGACCTGAACCAATAAAAGTTATTCAAACGGTCAAGCAAATGCTCAGTAGTGGCATTTATCCTGATAATTTTACCTACCCATTTGTGATCAGGTCTTGTGCAAGCCTTTTTCACCTTCAATTGGGGTTTGAAGCAGATGGGGGTTTTGCACAGATCCGAATGCTGAAATTGTAGAGTTCTCTGTGAACAATGACAGTGAACGGTAGAGAGAGAAAAAAAGAGAGGGTTCGTAGATAAAGAGCAAGAGAGAGATAGAGAGGGGGCTGGCAGAGAGAGGGCAGGTTGAAAGGAAATTTGGGTTTCAGGAGAGAGAGTTCCCGCGTAGTGAGAGGAAAATGGGTTTTTCGATTGAGAGAGAGAGAGAGAAATGGGTTTTTTAGGTAGAGAGAGAGAGATCGGGCATAGATGAAGAGGAGATGCCTAATAATACGAGATACATAACGTAAGCGAGGAGAGAGTGTAAGGCCCATATAGTTTGAAATTTATTTATTTTTACCAAGGTAAATACAAAAAAAAATATTGTTAGGTTTAGAGTGTCATACAAAAAATATTGGGGATAAGATGAGTAAAAAGTTTATTTTGTAGTGCATCATGTAATGCATTTTTGAACGGGTAATTTTCAAGATTTTCAAGTTTTTGTAGATCTGCTCAATCTACATTATTTTTTAAGCTTTAAATTTTATAATTTGAGATAAAAATATGCTTTTAAAGCTATCACAAATATTTTTCATATTAAAACTATATTTGTTGATACTATTTGAAAGGGCACTTGATACTATTTGAAAGTGCGCTTTATTTTGATTGTTTAGAGCCTTGGCGTTATACAAACCGCAACTTTATTGAGACTAATTTTAATATTTTATTGTTACTCCCACCAATGACATGGACTTTAAAATGCGAGCTTACTAGTAAGGGGTTACATGCAAATAATAATAATGTCAATCCCCCATGCTTTTGTTTATATGACTTGTGTACGGAATATTGGAACGTGTAATAAAGTTTTTCCGGCGAGGTTCGGACGACGACTTTCTTAGTGATCTTTTTTTTTTCTTTTTTTGTTTAAGTGTGGCTACTATAAGATTGCAATCTTAAACAATTCAATTAAGGCATACTTCCAAATTTTATCATAATATGTAATTTTAGTGTACAAAATTATTTGGATCATATGAAAATCCATTTTTATATCTAATTATAAAATTTTAAACTTAAAAAATGATTAAAATCAAGTAGATCTATAAACATATGAAAATCTTAAAAATTGACGGTTTGGATAATGTCTTGTAAGATGCACTATTTTTGGGACTCTAAACGTTTTATTTTTTTTCATATTCATACATCTTGATGTCGAGATGGTCAGTTAGATGGTTTTTCAACATTAACATCACGATATCGAGATGATCAATTAAAGAGTTTCAACATTAAAACGACAATTTCTGATGGAGTTTTGTGGTGTTAACTTTGCAAACTTATATAAACTTTTTCCTTTTTTTTTATTGAATTATAAAACTGTTTCGTTGGAAATGGAGCACACATTGCGTGCAAGGCCCACAATACAGGCTGGTCCACCAATGATTTCCATCTTTTCTGGTACAATAATTGGATTGAATATAGGGTGTAAACTTTATACTATAAGAGTAAGGTGCACCTAAAAAACACATCCCAGAAGGTTGTTTTTATATTAGAAAACCCTCATATCGATCGATATAGAGATTTATAGAGAAAAAAAAAGGGATTTCTAATCCTAAAATAGTTCATCTTCTAACACATTATCTGGACGGTCTATTTTCAAAATTTTCAAATGTTTATAGATATGCTTTATCGTCACCATTTATGGAACTTAAAATTTCATTATTAGAGGCAATAATAGATCTTTCATATCATCACCAACTCTTTGTGGCACTGAAACTGCATCATTGTGCAATTTTGAGGTGCACCTTACTTCAATAGTATAAGGTCCAAAATATAATGCTAATGCTTACTCATTAAAAAAAGAAAATTGTTTCATACGGGACAGGACCGCATTTCTACATATGTGGTTAAGAAAGTGTAAAGCATCCATCTTAAAGATGGATGCAAGTAGGTGTTCCATCTACAAACAATGGAAATTAATGGTCCAAATGTTTTTTATTAGAATTATTATTTTTAGTTTTTAAAATTTATTTATTTTTTTATATTCATAATCTCCATATTAAAGATTACATGACTTTAAAATTAAGTATTAAAATCCATCTCAAAAATAGATTTATTAAGAGGCTCACATTTCTACATATGCAGGCTTGAACATATAGAAACCGGCTCCTAAAAAAAAAAAAAAGGGCCTCTTCCATCAAGTGGAAATATTTTCTGATCAAGCCATATGGGAGTACGTCTGTTTATTCAACGTTTAAAGATCAAACCATTTGGGAGTATGTCTGTTTATTCAGGGGGCCCTTTATTTAAGAAGACTTTCTGGTTTTTGTAGGAGGATGAGAGAGAGAAAAAGAGGGTGCTGTTTGATTTCAAATTATGTTTTTCCTTTTCTTGCAGATTCGTGTGTAAATCACATAGTTGATATCCCTTTTCAGCCCTTTCATTTTGAAACAGTCGTGAAGTGGTTTTGTAGTTTCATGAAATCTCCCCATGGGGAGCGGAGGGAGATAAATTTCCTCTTTGGTTTTCGAACCTCATTAAGGTTTGAGGGCCTTGTGTGATGGTAAATATCTTGTTCTATTCTGACTAATCTCTCAATTATTTTTTGCTTGTTAGTTAATAAGACATCAAATACTTAAGAAAAAGCTCTAATGATAATGATTATTATTATAGTTAAGAAGACCAATAAGTTATCTACATTTTACGTGGTCTTAGAATACCAGGTAGCCTACAACCCCAAATTGCCTTTTTCCCTTACCTATGATTGGCAATGAGGCAGGCAACCCGATCGGCCTACCATGAAAAACTAGGTCTGGGCCGGGGTTAGGACCATGACAAGGCCACCCAGCACAATTCTTTATCTTTTAGTTTTTTTTTTCCTTTCCTTTTCCTTTTTTTAAGGTCTATTAGACCGGACCAGGTTTAGGTTGCACCTGGGCTTCAGCTCGATCTTGGCTCGAGCTAGCCTTATATGAACCAGATCTGGATCTGATCAGATCCAAAAAAATTATTTTATATATCTATAAAATAATAACTAAAAATGCTATATAATTTATATAGATATATATATAAAATAATATATAATATATTAATCACTGGGTCGGATCCGAAATAGATCCATTTGTAGCTAGATCCAATCTGAAATACTATCGGATCCAAATTTTGGATCAAGATCTGACTTGTCTTAAAAAATTATTTTTAAGATTAATTTTGGACCTAATTTTAAAGAAATATATAAATCTCCAACGTGAAAATCTTGAATATGAAAAAAAAAGATAAATTTTAAAAAACTAAAACTGATAATTTCAAAAAGAAAATATTTAAATTATTGATTTGAGTGATTTATGTACGACCCCTAAATAAGGAAAATACGAGTTGCTCCCCTTATACTCGTATATTACAAAGAAGGTCGGTTAATAGGGGCTTTTTTACAAAGAAGGTTGGTTAAATGGGACTAAATTTAATTTTTTTTTCTTTTGTTTTGTTATTTGTTTAGTAGACAACTGCCCCAAGTTTTAGGGGCAATGCCTAGGCGGTCCAAGGATGGAATCCTCATACCGTTTTTTTTTTTTTTTTTTTTTTTTTTTTTTAAATAGTGGTATGAGGTTCAAATTCTTGGACATATCCTCTCATTTAGTTAAAAAAACTACTGTCTGAGGATTGGGACCTCGGAGCAATCTTCACATTTAATTATGGAAAAAAAATACGGTTCGAGAATTGGAGCCTACAACTACTTTTTATTATTTGAAAAAAAATCGGTCTGAGAATTCAAACCTTGGACTCCTCTCTCACCATATTTAAACTGCAAAACCCTATTTTGATAAATTATATATTTAATTTCAAGAAAAGTATAGAATGAAAGCATTTACCTTCAGTACAAGGCAGTCACAATTAAATTTTTTTTAAAAAAAATCATTGGGATATATCCAAACTATCAAATTTTTTTAAAAAAAAATTTAAACTTTGTGATACATCCAAACTATCAAATTTCATATCTAATAGTTGTAAATAATTGTGACCACCTCATATCGAAGGTAAATGGTCTCATTGTATACAATCCCTTATTTTTCACCCCTTTCTTTCACTCTAAAACAAGATTGAAATAAAGCAAAACGATATCAAATACAAAATCAAGTGGCATAAATAAATCTTTAATCACTATACCCCTTTATCTCATATCTCCCTCTTTTATGGACTTTTGACTATAAAAATTAGTCTTTCTAAATCCTTTTATACCATTTCATCCCCAAAGCTTTTTTAACCATCTTTTCCCCTTTTCACCCATTAAATAAGTTTTTGTGTTGAAATAACATAAAAATATTTGTTGGGGTTATTTTTTATGACCAAAAGTCAATAAAATATGGATATAAGAGATGAAGGGGTAAGATGAAATCTTTAGGAGTTTTTTTATGCCACTTGAAAGAAAAATAGAATGAGGGTCTATCATGAAATAATAAGAGGAATTAGGGTTCTATACGAAAATTTCCCATAAAAATATTAGGTTTCTCCAATTGTAGCCAAAGCTTAAGGCTCTCCATCTAATTTCATACAAAATCAAGTTGTGGTCATTTCTGATAATCTTAGTGAACTTCAACGCGGTCCAAGCATCTCATCCTCGGAACACTTTAAGTTAATATTTGAACTTGATGTTTGTCACACCCCAAGAATTTACAGTACTGTTATTCCTGAGATGTGACAGACAAAACATATATACATCTATTGATAGGAAAAATTTACAGTGGCGAGGTCTTACATAGTAAGTAAAGAAAGCTAGCACAACAACAGTATCTTCCAAGGTTGATCTTGACTAGCACTCAAAATGAATCCGTAGTTATCCTGAAAAAATGTTTACCATAGTTTTATGAG
>NW_006497610.1:1115509-1148338 GCF_000471905.2 Amborella trichopoda | reverse complement strand
AATGTTGGTCTGAGAATGCCATCCTCATACCAACTTGAACATGAACTCCGTTCAATCTAGCGACGGTTCGAGGTTCTCATCCTCAAAGCGCCTGGGGCATTGCCCCTAAAACTCGTGACACTACCTGTCACACTCCAAGAATTTACAATACTATTATTCCTGAGATGTGACGGACAAAACATATATACATCTATTGATAGGACAAATTTACAGTGGCGAGTTCTTACATAGTAAATAAAGAAAGCTAGCACAACAACAGTATCTTCCAAGGTTGATCTTGACTAGCACTCAAAATGAAACCGCAGTTATCCTGAAAAATGTTTATCATAGTTTGATGAGTTTGGCTACTCAGTAAGTGATCATCATAATCCTATAAATAATCATGATTGAAAGATATCAATATTTTCCAAAATGAGATCTATTAACAGAAATGTATCAACAGTTTCACTTTCAATAAATGCATAATTAAGTATAATCCGAATAATTGAATTGCATATAACACTTTAACGGTAGTGCATAATTCAAAGGATTTCACAAAATACCTTACTGGCATCCCAAGTAGGTCACCTATATACCCCATCAGCGTTCTGATGGGTCCACTTAATCCCTATCGGCGTCCCAGATAGGTCCACTTAATCCCTGTAGGTCCACTTATACCTCACCGACGTACCGGATGAGTCCACTTAATATCTACCGGCGTCCCATATAGGTCCACTTATACCTCACCGGCGAACCGGATGAGTCCACTTGCATACTTAAATTATTTCTAAATCTCTTTAAACATTCGAAAGCAGCAATATCATGTACTCAACATATCACTGAAACCATTAATATGAATTTCACTTAAACCATTAATAACAATCACTCTCTATAATATTTCAAAAATAACCAATCAAATATTTTGGGCTCAAATTTAGAAAGGTAGCAGTTTGTAAAGGCATTCTAGCATAATTACCAATTTAATATGTATAGAAAAACACTTATAAAAATTCAAAAATACAGAATTATCACAATTTATGGAATATCAATTCACAAATAAACATTTCACAACAATACTATAATCAATTGCAAAAATTCAATTTTTTTATAATAAGGCAGTCATTTGCACATGAATTTTACAATGTCTAAATATTCAAAACAGTAGAAAGAAATATCACAATTTTACTAAAAGCTGAAATATCACATTTATTTCTAACAAGAGACAAGAAAAATAAATAAATTTATTTTTCTAATTTACAGCATTCAAAATTTCTAACATAGATAAAATATCACAATTTTTATTAAAAATATTATTTTTCAAGATAATGAGGTCACGTGCGCGTAAAATTTATCGCGCCTAAAATTCATGATAATAAGCAGAAATAATTATTTCATTTTATTTTTTAAAAAGAATGGATTATTTTTCGAGACAATGAGGTCACTTACACACAAAACTGATAAAATAAAGATCCTAGACGGAAATATCACTATTTATTTAAAATAGACTATTTTTCAGAAAGACGATATCACTTACACACAAAACTTATAAAATAAAGATCCTGGACGAAAATATCACTATTTATTAAAAACAGACTATTTTTCAGGAAGACGATGTCACTTACACACAAAACTTATAAAATAAAGATCCTGGACGGAAATATCACTATTTATTAAAAATAGACTATTTTTCAGGAAGACGATGTCACTTACCCACAAATACTTGCGAAGGAGCTTCCGATAAAAAATCGGCTAGAGAGAGGAGTTCACTGTGTTTCGACCAGAGAGAAATATCTCATAAGTTTTTTTTAAGGTAAGAGTCCTCATCTCTCTGAATTTAAATTCTACTAATATATTATTTTATTCTTTTATTACATTACAGGTATGAGCGTTAGGTTACGCTTTAAACGACTAAAGCCCACGTCCTTTAGTGGACGTGGCAAGCGCAAGGAAGCAACAAAGCTTTTAAACGAAAAGCTTTAAAAAGTAGAGATGGTCCCTGAGGACCATCATGTTCAAACGAATCATGTATTAAAAGTTTATTTTTATTTTATTTTTTTTATTTTTTTCAAAAGTTTAGGATTGTTACACTGCCCTGCCAAATAAAAAACTAAAAAAAATTAAAATGCGGTTTGAGGCCTCAAACCGAAGGTCAATTTTTAAAAAATAAAACCATGTGTTGACCAACCCTTTTGTTAATTTTCGACTAAAAATGGAATATCTCGTATTTTTCGTATAAGTAATAATCCTGCGATACTCTCCCACATTCAAGTGTGTAAAACTTTAAATGATCAACACAAAAGATATTGTTATATAATTATAAATTTTAATTTTTTAAAAAATATATATCAAATTTAATGGTAATCCCTACCGATGAATGTCATAGAGTCTCCCAAGGTCGTTACCCTTTCGGTATTTTTTTAAGGTCCGTATTTAATTTTCTCAAATTTTAAGTACCACCCATGTGCATCCATGATGCATGTTTTATGCCCTTAGGGATGCGTCCCTCCAACTCATTCAACAATTTTCTATTAAAAGTTCCCAGCGCCATTCTTCCTCGAGATTCTCGGAGGTCAGGATTCTCTCTAAGTCTCAGCTTTTTTTTTTTTTTTGGGATGGGTTTATTTTGACATTTGTTTTACACTAAAACGTATGGGGCACGTAAGGAGGCTTGTCAGTGCTTTGGAATTTGAAAATATAAAATATATTCGATGGGACCTGCGGGCTTCTTAATTAATCTATTTTTTAGATAGATTTTAAAGCTTAATTTTTTAAAACGTGCAATTTTTAATATGGAAATCATAAATATAAAAAATAAATAAATTTAAAAAATTAAAAATAATAATTATAATAAAAAAACATTTGGATGGTTAGTTTTTATTGTTTTTAGATAAACCACCTACTTGCATCTATCTCATATCTTTAAGATGGATGATTTACATTTTATGGATTGCATATATACAAATATGGTCCAGCCCACTCAAAACAAATTTTTTTTAGTTGACTAATTACATCGGAACTCAAAACTTAGATCATTATTATTTTTTTAACTTGAAAGATTTTGATTTAAAAATTTTAATTTTTTTTGTTTTTTTTTATGTAACTCATCTTGTATACCCCTAAGGTGAGGGTTTGGATATGTTAAACTTCGGATCCTCGAGTATTTTAGAGTGGAGCCGAGGTAGGTTTGGTCGTCAAACCTACTTAAAGAACGTTTTGTTAAATTTTAGATATTTAAAATCCGAAACATGAACAACATCATTAAAAAAAACAAAAATTTGTATAACCGAAATAACAAAAAAAATTGGGGATTTTAAAATAAGGGTACTTTGGGAAGATATGCTCGTATCATTAAAAAAAACAAAAATTTGTATAACCGAAATAACATAAAAAATTGGGGATTTTAAAATAAGGGTACTTTGGGAAGATATGCTCGTAAACCGGTCTCAAATTGAAACAGTAGTTTATAAAGGACTTTAGTTTCAACTAATAATGGCATTAACAAATAGTTACTTTCTCATTAAATAACTATTGAACTTCAAAAATAACATCGCTATAATGGAAAAAGTTTATTTAAAGATGCTACCTTATACTGTAGAACTACGGCTGCACCTAAAAAGTTCTTCGGACAAGGAAGTTTTAATGTTGAAAAACCCTTTGATCGATCATCTCCACATCACGATGTATGAACATGAAAAATAAAAAAATTTTAAGTCTCATAAATAATATATTTTACAACATATTTTCTACACCGTCCATTTTCAAGATTTTCATATGTTTATAGATACTCGATTTTTATTATTTTTTAAATTTAAAATTTTATAATTAGATATAAAATTAAATTTTAAAATAATTTTTAAAACATTTTACATCAAAATTATATACCATGATAAAATTTGAAAGTGCCCCTTACCACTACCGCTGCATCCGTATGCAAACTGCACCCGTTATAATTGATATAACGGACTTAAATCGCAAGCACAATGCCAATCTTTTCATCATTTTTTGGGTGCTACTATAACGTCATTTATCATTGCATACGACTTTTATATTCAAGAAAACTCCCTGTTAATTACCCCCCAAAGAAAAAACAAAAAGAAAACTCCCTGTTATTTATTCATTGCGAGCATTTTAAATAGTCTCTTACTGTTACTTAAGGGGATGGGTCGCTACCATTATAACAGCGACGATAACCGTGATCCTCTGGTTCATTGTTCTTCAGATCTTCATTTCGTTCTTTTTTTTCAGGTTCACATTTTGACAGTGCATTTGAGTTCTACAGTTCGGCAAAAGCCATCCAGAGTAAGTTCCCTTCTCTTTTTTGTCACTGATAAAAATTCTGGGACCGATCGACGGATTATGATATTGTTCTTGCATATCTAACATGGCATAATCTGCTTTTCTCAATCCTTGTGGCATTCTTTTCTCTCTGTTCCTTTTCAATACATCTCCAATCTTTACCATTACTTTGTACTTTTCATGAAAGTGGATTTTTCCCAGCTTATATAAACATTTGCATCATATGAGTTTTTTCCTGGATCTTCCCAAATGTGCTTGTAACAGTAGTTTTTTGTAATGAACTGAGATATAAACCATATGATCTTTCCAAATGTAAAAGTTTATATAAGGTGGCAATTCTTAAACTATAGAATTTAAGGTGCACCTAAAAAATCTTTCATAAAAGGTTATTTTGATGTTCAAAAACTCTCTAATTGATCATCTCGACATCGAGTATCGAGATGTATGAATATGAAACGAAAAAATAAATTGAGTCCTAAAAATAATGTATCTTGCAACAAATTATCTGAAGCGTCAATTTTCAAGAAGTGTTTATAGATCTATTTGATTTGAACCATTTTTGGAGTTTAAAGGTTTTATAATTAGAAATGAAACTAGGTTCTCAAACGATTGACTTGTTGATTGGCTTTATCTATGGCCTTGAAGGTTTAGCAAATTGCATTGAGAATGTCTAGGACTGGAGTTTTAGATCTGGGCTCTGGTGTTGGAGGGAAGATAGAGAAAGAGGGAGTCCTTTCTGCAGTGCAAGAGTAAGTCTAATTTGTTCATGTTTCTTTTTCTTTTTTTTTTCTCCTTTTTTTTTTGTTAAAGCTTGAAAACATGATACTCTCGCATAAGTTTTCCCTTATTTACAAACAATTTTCAGTTGTATTTTGTCTACAAAGCCTCACCTAATAACTCATTGAAAATTGTAATTTAAGCATTGGAAAACCTTTACATTGATCATCATCTCCACTTGAACATTATGATTGTAAAAAGAAATTAAGAAAAAAAAATTAAGATTTCAAATCTAAAAGTTGGTGTATATTCTAACAAACTATCTGGACTGTCCATTTATACCTAAAACTAAGTGTTCAAAGATCAGCAAGATCTATACAATTTTTTAAGTTTCAAAATTTTATTGTTGGAAATTGTTTTTGGAACCATTATGGAGATTCTATTGCTGAAAGTGCTTTCCAGACGAGAGGATTGGAGGTGCGACTTTATTTGGTTTTCATAAATATAGGCCTTATGGAACCTTCATCCATAAATATTCGTATGGACTAGCGAGTTGGGACCATATAACATGCTCCTACACAATTTCAAGTAATAATGCTAAAAATAAGAAATCAAAGAAAATATTTTAAGTTTTTCGCAGCCTAGATCTAATCATCTTTCACATGGACGTGCTCCTACACAAGTTCAAGTAATAATGCTGAAAAGAAGAAATAAAATAAAATATTTTTAGTTTTTAACAGCCTCGATAATCATCAATAAAAAGAAGAAATAAAAGAGAATATTTTAAGTTTTTAGCAGCCTAAAATAATTATCCGTCACGTGGACTTGTCGGAGTCAATTATGCGGTGCTATTGATTTGGAGCATTTTTTAAATTCCCAATACTCTCTCTCTATATAAAATCTTCTGTCTCTAAGTTGGACCTACATCAAAATGATTATGTTTTGAAAGTTGTGTCACTGCAGTCATGCGTAACCCGTGCACATGCTATTAATAATGTAGGACAAAGTATACAGTTCAATAGCGTGGAGCCATAAATTTTATTATAAACAATTATTTCATGTGGGCTGGATTTTATTTATGCAGTGTGAGGTCCCGAAGTATAAAATATCTATATTAAAGATGGATGCAAATAGGTCGTCTTTATTCGTTATCTCCTTGTGAACGATTATATATTTTTTAAAATTAAGATCAAATTATATTTTTAAAATATATTTATTGTCAAGCCCACATTTCTGCAATATGCCAGCTTTGTTATTTTAGCTTATGTTTGCTTGTCGTACAAATTAATGATAAACTTGGAAGAGAAAACTTGAGATAGATATTTTGGTTGGATACAAGTAATTCAGGTGCCACATGATCTAGGAGCCAATATTGCAATATCTTAGGCTTATAATATGATCCATGTGGTTTTTGTAACCCCATGATTATGAGGTTACGATCTTCCCAACTGCGTAGGGGTGGCAATGGACCCGATTAGACTTGGTACCTGACGGGTACATACTCGACCTCTGGTCTGGGTATGGGTCCAAATTTTGGGCCCGAATGCTACTATGACCCAAGTCCAAATGTAGCTGAACCTGACTCGTACCCGTGTCATAGTGTATATTATGGCAATAATGTGTCTTTTAAGTGCACGTTAGGTTTTCATATTGTCACAATATTGGCAACATTTATGGTATTTTTAGCAAAAAACAAAAGCTTATAGCCATATGGTATATGATGGTAAAAAAAAAAAAATTCATAATCATAGGGTGGCAATGGATTTGTTCAGACCCGGGACCTGACTGGTTTGGATAGGGGTTGAAATTTTGGATCCAAATACTATTTTGGTATGGGTCCTGGTCCAACCATACCTGACCTGTTGCCACCCCTACAACTGCGGCTTGGAAAGGAAGGTCCCATCATACAATAATTAGCGTTGGCAATGGGCTAGGCAGCCCAGCCTGGCCCGGCCCTAAAAAAGGTAGGACATGGGCCACAAACTATGGTTTAAGGGCAAGATTAGGGCAAATGCCACCCCAATTCGGCCTGGATTAGCCCTCTTTTTCGTTTTTTTCTTCATTTATTTTTGTTCTGGTCTTAAGGGGACAAATGTTGGGCCAGGTTTGGGGCTGGCCCGGCCCATTGTCACCCATAACAGTAATTTGATTAAAGTTATGATGACATGCTCTTGCGGGAGCTTATTGTAGATGGACTCCTTCGGGGAAAAACCTTCTTCGGCCCTACCTAAGAATCCCCATATGATTAGTTCGAAATAAACGGAAAATAATTTACTCATAAGTTTAGGGGTGGCAACGAGTCGGGTATGGGTCAGGTCCGGCTAGACCCAGACCCAGACCCGAATAGATTTGGATCCATATTTTGGAGCCGGACCGAACCTGTCGGCCCCAAAAATTAAACCCATACCTGTACTTGTTGGGTCTCGGGTATCCCCCATCCTCTAGTCCATTGGCACCCTCACTATGAGTTTTTTTTTTCTTTTTTATTGTCCTTTTTTTTACCATCATGTTTTTATTGGCAACAAGGTTACAATCACCCGTTATTAGATTTCAAATGATTTGTCATTCAATAACTAAAGATGATTACTAGTTCTAGTTATATATGATCTTTAGTACACCCAAATGAATAGGGCTTAAATATCTAATAGTTTACGGGTACGGTTGGGTCCAGCTGAACCCGGACCTGTATAGTGTTTGGGTCCAAATATTGGACTTGGACCTGACCCGCCGCATCCAAATACAAGACCCATACTCGACGTGTGCCGGGTATATCCGGCCGGTCCCGGGTTTGGTCCATTGCCACCCCTACAAGTTATGTAACACTTAGATCTCTCATTCAAATTGGACGGTGTCTCTTGAATCTTGGAAATTTGTTTTTTTTAGGTGTGATTTGAATTTTTTTTATTTTTTTTAGGTGCACAGCATATGTGATTTGAATTTTTTTTATTTTTTTTAGGTGCACACCATATGTGATTTGAATTATTATTATTTTTTTCTTTCTTTCTCCTTTTGAGGTCAGTCATCAAATCATCAAAAGGGGTGCGGTTTGTATAGAGCCTCGGCTCTAAACAATTAAATTAGAGCCTATCTTTAAATAGTATCGAGAAATGTGATTTCAGTATTTGTGATAGCTTTAAAATATATTTTTATATTTTTTTATAAATTTTAAAGCTTAACAAATAGTGTAGATCAATAGATCTATGAAAACATGAAAATTGACTGTCAAAAAATGTGTTTCAAAATAACACTCTTTCCAGAACTTGCATCCATTTTTTTCTTGTGTCGATACTTCTTGATGTCGAGATGATCAATTTGAAGATATTCGAGCATCAAAACAACCTCTTCTAATGAAATTTTTGAGGTAGCCTCAAATTTGTTTGTTTAGAGCCTCGGCTCCATATAAACTTTGGCTTCGAACGCGGAAAGATTTTAGAAAAAGTATTGGTGGGGTTAGCTATTTTAGGATAGACTTCAATTTATGAAATCTTTGGCTTCGGAAGTCAAGCTATGAGATGAATCCAATATATTAAAATTAAGATATGAAACCATAATTTTAAAAAAAAATCATCCGATCCTTATGATCCGAAGTCATTACATGGGAGGAAATTTGGGATAAAAAAAAAGAAAAATTATGTATATATCAGTTATATTTATTGTTATTATAAAAATACTTATAGGTTTCCATGGTTACACATATGTTTGTTTTTTCTCTATAATCAATTTAAAAAAAAAGAAAATCTAACTTTTTTTTTGGATTTTTGAAAGACCGAAATCCTTTAAAATGTTGTGCTTTTCCTCGATTCGGATATTGAAAATCGGAGACCACGCGACCATCTAAAAACCCCTTCTACCTTCCTTCCTTCCTTTCTTTCTTTCTTTTCTTTTTTTTTTTTTTTTTTTATTAATTATTATGTTTTTTTGTTTTTTTAATCCGCTGCTCTCTCGCTTCCGTTTCAGTTTTTCCAATCATGGATCAAAATAATACAACTTAATACAAGAGCAGCTCAATTTATTTCGTGTAAATACTAGTTTTACAGGCCATTGCAACAGCTTCTGAGGCCTCTCTGAGAATTGAACTGTGTGAGCAAGACAATGATAACAACTTGCTTTCCAAAATAGCAAATTCTTATTTGATATCCATCGGTGAAAGCAAGTCCATATCAACCCGTGTTGGACTTTCTTGTTCATTTGACAGTTCAGAGACCATGGCGGTAGGTAGGATGGATAGCATTAGACTAGGAAAATTTATTTATGACCCATATGGAGACCTGCAAAAAGAGCTTAGAAGTCTAAAAAAAAAAGAATACCAACTTGATATGTGGCACATGAGGAAACATTTTCAATTAACAACAAAACTTAGGACTTAGAGAGAGAGATTCTTAGTATATAACTAATAAACAGATAGTGGATCCTCCAAACACTACAAATACAATTTAGACTTAACTTCAGAGTGACACTGCAACATCCGTTCACTTTGTGGTTTATATTGATAAATTTCCATGTGTAACAATGAAGTTTCAATTGTATATGTTTGTTTTCTCTCATATGATAATGTTTTAGCATTCAAAAGTTAGTTCCAAACCTTTTGCTCATGCTCTCAATAGGTATGAGAAGTACCATGTTTTATATGGAGGGAATGAAGAATTAAGGAGACAGAACTACACTGACGTGGTGAGAAGATGATTTCTGTGCATTTAGTTTTTCTCATTCTTATATTTGGTTTATTCGACCGTTCATTGTATTTTTTCTATCCATGTTTTGATAATGACTGTTTTAGCAATGGACCATTTTTTTAGAAGAATCTCCTAAAACTCAATTAGATGATTTCTGTGTATTCAGTGTTTCTCATTCATATATTCGGTTTGTTTGACTATCCATTGTATTTTTTCTATCCATTTTTTGATAATGACTGTTTTTGCATTGGACAATTTTGTTGGAAGAAACTCCTAAAACTCAATTACATGTGTTCTGGACATTTTTCCATTTTACATTGGTAGTTTATGTTAATGAATTGATTCAACATTTGTTTTATTTTTTCGAAAGACTCATTCTACATAATGACAAGAGATCTTATGACTAGCATGGTGTAGATCATATTCATTGTTATGTTGATTGTGATTTGCGATGCACAATAATAAGTGATGTGGAATGCACTAGCAATTGGGTTCATTTGTAAGTTTCCACAAATTCTTGTTAGGTACATGATAAAGAAAAGTAGGGTTTGGATTCTATCTGGAGTTCTGGACTAGAAATCTCTGAAGTGGCATTTGCTAGTTTTAAATTGCAACCCATTTCAACTTATGGAAACATAAAATCACAGTAGGGATTTCTAAATCACTGTGCAAACTTTGCAGTCCTTTGATTGCTCAAGATTCAGTGCTAGTCTTTCTTTAGGCAAAATATGGTAGATCAGGAAGAACAAATTATCAAAAGATTGCCATTGTGTCACTTGTTATTTTGTAAGTTTATCAGAATAGTTAATTATCGAAAAATTATATCAAAATATCAAGTAATATCTTGTATTTTGATATGGTTTGAGGAATGGGGAACCGATATTGCTTTAATTTTTCCCTCCTCGGTGGTGATCTTTGTAGTGATATGGATCATCAATTAATGAATATTAAACACCCATGGCTGGTGAGCATTCTTAAGTTTGCGGGGCACGTACAATGTTTATTGGACTAAAAGGTGTTCATTCATAACAATTTCAGGCAAACAAATATTATGATCTTTCAACCAGCTTTTATGAGTTCGGCTGGGGCGAGTCTTTCCATTTTGCTCCAAGGTATGTAACTTGATTGGCATCTTATGAAGATACTAAGCACACATCTACAGCACATAGACTCTTACCAATTGCTCTGTTGTATATGATGAAACTGAATGCTCTTGTGTTTTAGATGGAAAGGAGAATCTTTTCGGGAAAGCCTGAAGCGATACGAACATTTCATCGCTTTGCAACTTGGTTTAAAACCAGGAATGAAGGTATTGGATGTAGGATGTGGAATTGGAGGGCCGCTACGTGAAATTGCTAGATTTAGGTAAGTCATGAACTTCAGATATGCTTGGGAATACATGTCCTCACTCAAAATTTTATGTGCATTATAGTACATGGAATGCATAGTGTGATCAGTATGGTCATGGAAACAACGTGGTCATGAGTGTATCACTGTCCACAGTATAACTTGGATGACAATGGACGAAGAGTGGAGGTGTTCGATTGAACCCCTTTCAAAGTAGAACCCACGATCCCCTACCCCACCCAATTAATTGATGGTATGGACATGACCCTGATGACCATGCTATTATCTTATGGATCATACTACACTTTCCCTTGTGGTATAATGGAAGAAAATGTAGACAATGATTGTTTAAGATATTAATGAATGGCTTTCTTATTATTTATTGCATATGCAGAGAATGTATGTGATTGGTAAGCGTAATTAGAGAACTCATTAGGATTTTTTGTTGAACTTATTTTCAGTTCTGCCTTGCCATATACTTGAGAACAATTCCATCCGTAAAAGGCTTATTCTTGATAAATTGCTTCATTTCATTATAACTTTTCTTGTGAACAAATTGATCTCCTTGGTTGGAATGCATCGAAGTTCATAAAAACAGGTGTACTTAGTTTTTAATCTTTTAAAGGAATCTTTTAGTGAAACAAATGTGTTGCTAATAAAACAATAGTGTGCCATTTTGAGAAAGAGTTTTAGGTTAGCTGGCCATTGTTGTCTTGAGTTCCTAATAATTCATTTGATGGTGTTTCAATAGCTTTGAGTTGTAGATTAGTGAATTTTTTTCCATGTTTTTGTTGCAGCTTAACTTCTATTACTGGCTTGAACAACAATGAATATCAAATATCCAGAGGAATTGTAAGTACTCCATATATTGCTGTGCTTTGCTTAGTTTAATTTGTGGCATTCTCTTGGTCATGATGTTGTTGCTAACATTTGGAGCATTAGCATTAGTAAACTAGACTACTGATGTATCTAGTTATGCGACTGTCTAGCTCATTAATTTTGGTGAATGAGGAGTGGTGTTTCACATAGGTGGCTCATAACTTCAAATGTAATAACATTAACTGGCAGTATATACACATAGATGAATTGAAGTATAACCTACAACAAAGCGGTTGAGGTGAAGATCTGCACACTGTGGAAGTCTTGCATGAAGTCATGGTCCTTTTTGGTTATTTATGTTGTTAAAGTGGGGTCGACTTCTCACTCAGGCATTCTACTATTAGAAATGTGTTGGCATCACACAGATTGAAGTATGTGACGACAACCTACTAAATCAGCAAAGTTGGATCGATTTCTCACATAGGCATTGTAGTAATAGAGTAGTTGTACCGATTGGCGTTATTCACAGAGCAGCATGGGACCAGAATTCATAACCAAATGGTTGCAATGAAGATCACAACACTCTCGGCTAAGGGGTTACCCTTCCATATACAGAAATGTATGCATGACCGCATGTTCACATATTAATAGTGTATGTGATATAAATAAAGACTCATGCTTCACTAGTTCTAGTCATTTCATTAGTATTGAAATATGGTCGCAAGTTTTGTAACTAGATCTTAAACCTTATCCATGGTTGATGGTTAGTATTTGTTTGGTTAGGAATGGGCTCAAGGCTAGTGGTCAGGGTGGTGGGTCACACAACATGACGTCTTGAGCTCCATTCCTACCACGGTAGGAGGCCCATCCCCACCACGGTAGGAGGCTCATCCCCACTAAACTTCCCAAAGAAAAAGTATGTCTAGTAAGATTTTACATGATTTTTGCCTTGTCCTCTATGAAACAATGGATTGCCTTAATAAACTTTGATCAATGCAAAATATTAGGTTGATAGATGAGCTACTAGCATATTTACATAAAATAATAAGGACCGGTGGTTTGTGATTTGTAGATCAAAACATAATGGGTGCGATTTGTATAGAGTCTAGGCTCTACGCGATCAAATTAGAGCCTACCCTCAAATAGTGTCAAGAAATATGGTTTCAATATTGGAAATCTTTCTGATAGCGATGAAACATATTTTCATCTTCATTTATAAAGTTTAAATCTTCAAAAATAGTGTAGATCGACATATCTATGAAAACTTGATAATATTGAAAATTGACGTTCCAAAAATGCGTTACAAAATACACTATTTTCAAATCTTGAAATACACTTTTTTCTCATGTCCATACATCTTGATGTCAAGATGATAAATTTGAAGATATTTGGGCATCAAAACAACTTCTTCTAGTGAAATTTATGTGGTATGCTCCAATTTCATTGTTTAGAGCCTCGGCTCTATATAAACTTTTTCCAAACATAATTGACGTAAGTTAAAAATGCAATATCTATTATTTCTGTTGGGTTATCCTCTACAATAGTTTACAACAAGGAAACACCTTGTTGAGATTCCAATTTAAAATCTCGTTAATCGGTGTCTCAATATCATTGACATCCTGTAAGCTAGAAGATGACTAGCATATCTTGCAGTATTTACATCAAAAAGAAAACAAAGAAAAAAAAAAAAAAATCTTGCACTATTTATTTTGCATTAAAACTATCCATGTAGTAATGTAGGAATGGATCTAATGACTCGTACATAAAAACTACCCAAGTAGTAATGTAGACGGGGGCACTCTTATGTGATTAGAGTGCCATTGTAGACTTAGCTCAGGACTTGTGGTTAGAGAAATCCCAGAAAATTGAGAAATTTAAGAAAACATTAAAAATGTTAAAATATTCAATCAGAGCTGAATACTGGTCGAAATTGAAATCAGGGTTTTGGTTTCTGATGGATCAAAACCTAGAAAATTATTCCTGCTCATTTGACTCTTGATCGAGACATGGTTGAGTTTTCTCTGGTTTTTGTTTCCTTGGTTCTTTTGGCAAAATGTGACATGGAATGTGGTGGAGTCGAGTTA
Source organism: Amborella trichopoda (assembly GCF_000471905.2). The sequence goes on along the minus strand of NW_006497610.1, from coordinate 1,134,423 downwards.
GCTGGGTTTAGTCCCAAGGCACTATTGTGGGTTTTGCAACAGTGACTCTTACTGCTAAACTAGAGCTTGAAATGTTCTCAGTAGTTACATACAATACAATTAGTACAAATTTATGGACTTCAGTGACGTTCATATGTGTATCCTATTACCATCCTATGATAATTTTATGTAATTTTTTTTCCTTTTTTTTTTATGAAAGCTGGTGTAATTTTTTCTGTTGCAAGTGTATAAAAATTTATTCAATTCCCAATTTCCCCAAGGTGGGTATCTTCGCCTCATTCTCAAGCTCTACCTAGATGCCCAATAGTCATTTTCACATTCAAGGATCATTCTTTCATGTGAAGTTTTATGCAATGGGCTAATTCTTGAATTCTTGTTGCATAGACTTAAAATATTGTTATTGTGGTTGTGATTCAGGAGCTAAACCGAATAGCTGGAGTAGACAAGACGTGCAACTTTCTGAAGGTCTGCTTCTTTTAAGACATCCTTTTTAACTAACTGCATATGAGGACCTCTGTAGCCAAGTGGTCTAAATGGCCTCTGTACTCTTCATTTTGCAGGCCGATTTCATGAAAATGCCAATCCCAGATAACACTTTTGATGCAATCTATGCATTGGAAGCAACCTGCCACGCACCTGATGTAGTATGTTATGGCCAAATTTTACTTGCTATGTCAAATTCTTATCTGTATTTTCTTTGAAGGTTCTTACTATCATTTTCATGTAAGTGCAAAGGATTGCTCCAACTAATTCTTTTATGCAGGCTGGATGCTACAAAGAGATTTATAGAGTGTTAAAGCCAGGTCAATGTTTTGCAGCATATGAATGGTGTATGACTGATTCTTTCGACCCCAATAATCAAGAACACCAGAAAATCAAGGTCCCTTTCTCTCTCTCTTATGCCAATGCTTATGTTTGGAGCAAATGATTCTGTTGGTGCACAAAATCACTATGTGACAATATTCTTGGTAGGTAGTCTACATATACATGTGCTTGTAAGCTATATATTCTTATAGCAACAAATTGTCCTGAAAGCAGGCACAAATCGAGTTCGGTGATGGTCTTACAGATATAAGGTCAACTAGGCAATGCCTTGAAGCTCTTAAACAAGTTGGTTTTGAGGTAATGATCCAAATTCTTTTTCATTACTTCTACGTTGTGAATCTTGATCTTTTATTAGACATTATGAAAGAAAATTTAGGACCTCCAAACCATCAAAGCAAAAAAATATTTCCATGCTTTTGAATCTGCAAAAACAAAACGAATTTTTGGCAAGAAAAAGGGTTGTTTTCCTATCATAGAAAATTTACGACTTTGTGAAAAGTTGGCACATTATAAATTTGTATACAAAAAAAAAAAATTATACAATACATGACTATTTTTTTATATATGAAAAGGTCCACAACGAGTAGGGCTGGCAATGGGCTGGGCCTGGCCAACCTAGCCCCCTGAGGGCCGGTCTAGGCCCAGCCTTGGGTCTATCAGGGCTGGGTCGGGCAAGGTAAAATTAAAGAAAACCAAGGGAAGAAAGATAAAAAACAAATAAGGTCTGGGCCAGGCCTCTATTGCCCTTGCCCAGGCACGGCCCTCAAGCCACTTTTTATGGCTTGGTCCCTAGTTTTTTAGGGCCTGGCCAAGCCACCCGGTCCATTGCCACCCCTAACAGTCACTGGGTAGGAATCAATGGTTGTGGATTCTGACTTCTTGGAAAACATGAGGGAATTTTTCTACAACTGATTCCCTCATATGAAATATAAGGCAAACATGTACCAAGACTCAAGATAGAAGAATATTAGGATAAACAATTACTCCTTTATCTACTTCAAAAATGCTTTTTTCTATTTTCTTTTTATTTTTTACTGTTTTAATAAGTAAAATATTTTGATAGGGCTGCAGCCCTACTAAAATAAGTAAAGCCTCACATCAAAACTCACCGAAAATTGTAGTTCTAGCTCGATCATCTTGGCTCGACCATTATGGTTCTGAAATAAATTAGGATTTTAAGCCCTAAAAATAGTGTATATTGTAATCCATTATCTAGACCATCCATTTCGCCCTAAAAATAAGTCTTCATGGATCTAACAAATTTGTACCATTGTTTTAGCTTCAAATTTTCATAATCGGTATTGGAAATTGATTTTAAGCTGGAGATTTCCAATGGCTAAAGTGGTTTCTATACAAGGATTCGAGGTGAGGCTTTACATTATTTTCATAAAGCCTAAACTGCATCCTTTTAATAAAATCCATTGAATTTCTCAAGGAAAACCAGAGTACTAGACATCTAAAATCTGTCACAAGATTTGAGATGTGTGAGACATTTGAAGCAAGAAAGCCTATTGTTTGGTTTGACATTTGATTCTCTTTCTTTAGGTTTTGTGGGAGAAGGATCTCGGAACAACTTCACCGGTACCATGGTACTTGCCCTTGGATCCCAACCACTTTTCTTTAAGCAACTTCCGTTCAACAGTACCAGGCCGGTTTCTCACTAGAAACTTGGTAAGTGACAGAATTGGCCTTTCTCATTTACCTACTATAGTGTTTATGTATAATTTTAGTTCATTTCTCAGACTTCAGTATATATTACTATGATCTCTCCTACCAGGTGACTTAGTGTGTGGCACATTTCATGGTATCTTTAAAGGTTTAAGTTCCCCCTTTGGCAAACTATATTTGGGAACAGGGCCATTCTTCTCCTCCACACATTTAGGAGCAAAAAATAGCTCGCCTTTATTAGCTTCTATAAACATCAGTAATGGACTTTTGAAACCCTACTTGTCAAAAAATCATCACTGAAGGTTTATACCAGTAAAATTCCCCAATCTTATTCAATTTAGGAGACCTCAACACCCTCAAATCTTGTAATCCTAAACTTTGTAGGAAACCTAAACCCTCTAGAATATCTAAATCCTCATTTTATAAGATTCCTGGATACGATCAAACCCCTTCCGCCACAACTTATTACGCTCATAGTCTCATATAGGTTCATTCTCTTGGTCCTACAATAAACCCAAACTTCATCCCAGCTTAAAAGGGACAAAAGCAAAAAAGCACATTAGTGATCATATCTGAAATTTTTCATTGATTATTCAGCTTCTTTCAATGGCCTGGTAATGGCAACTAAGATAATATTCACTGATCTCATTCTTACATGTCAATGCCTAACATTAGGCTCACACATCAAATTAGAGACAAAGCGATAATATACTTGCTGACTTACTTCCCATGTAGTGAATTTTGTTACTTCACACAATAATTCTTTTTTAAAAGGTAAAGAGAAATTAGTTAATGTAACTGGAGTTTGGCTTGGTCTTAAGCGTTGACGATTGCAGCGATGACGATTGCAGCAATATTCTCAAGTTCAAATCTTACCGTTGAAGTACCTGAAAGAAAATATAGTATAAGTTTGTAAGGGTAATTTAAGGTTGAAATATTGATTGTGGCAACTAGAATTCACCATTAGAGTGATGCATGGTAAAATAACTTTTTTGTGTAGTAGAAATTGTCTGTTGAAGATCTACGTGTACTGAGCAATTAACTCGTAAGAAACTGCTTTCCATGCAGGTCAAATGTCTAGAGTGTCTCGGCCTTGCACCCAAAGGAAGCCAAAAGGTGTCTTACCTCTTGGAGACAGCTGCAGAAGGCCTCGTTCAAGGTGGAAAGTGAGTAATGTAAAATGCCCATATTTATTTTGAACTCTGATTTTCTCAATTAACCATATTTGTTATTCTAAGTCATTAACATTGTTTGGCAAATTCAAAGAATGATAATTGCATGGGTTTTACACAGGAAGGAGATATTTACACCAAATTATTTTTTCTTGGCCCGTAAGCCTCAAGCTGAAGCACACTAAGATCAGCTTGTTCCCACTTTCGATCATCCGAATTTAGTTTTTCTATTACTATATCTGGGATTTCAGCAATTGTATGGGAAGCTGTCATGAGCTCCTATAATTTATGAAAATTCATCCTACTTAGGTTGGTCGAATATTTTCATTTCTCATGTTTGCTTTGTTAATGATAATTTCTATGGTACTTGAATTTCATTCCTTTCTTCTAAATTTTTATAAGACTGACTAAATTATTATTTGAAAGTTCTCCCATGGCAGAAAATGAATAGCAGCCTGCACCAGGCATTCAATTCTCAGATACTGTTTCTCTTTTGACAGACGTTATGATCTAACATTGTCGGTATGCATGTGTGTATATGCTTGTGATGAAATTTGGGTGCTCTTAAAACCAGTGTTTTGAGACTCAGCGCAGGTCAGTTGGACTCGACCGAGTTACTCGTCCTCACCCTATGGGCGAGGCAAGTTTTAGCCAAGTAGATTGTTTACCTTGTTTAGATGTTACATATACTAATTCATCCATTTTAAGTAAAAAAATGTGTAAATGGCACCTTGACTAGAACATACGGGCATCCCACATCACTATCCTCTTGGCAGAAGGCCGCATTTGTTTTGTAAAACTCTAGGCATGGGTTTTTTTTTTATAGTTAAGAGAAAAGGAGACGCAAAAATATGCGCCCACGAGAATTGAGCTCAAGACATCTCACATAGGGCATCTTAACAGTAGGTGTTAAAGAATGTGGGATGTTATAGTACATATGCCTTTCTTTTTTAAAAAACAATTGAGTTTAATTCAGGCGAGTTACTCGGACTCGTCCAAGTAACTCGTCTAGGCCAAGACTTGGGTGCCTTGGCTGAGTCGATTTTCTGCTTCAAACAAATTACCCGTTGATCTGAGAAGGATTCCTTCAATGGAACTCCAATATGTGGCAGTGTATGTCTATGCAAAGCACAACTCTTGGTTGAGATTCGTTCTGCCTATACTTCTATTCTTTAGCTTGGGGGAACTCAATCTCGCATTCAATGATCTACAAGTGAATTTAAGCATCCGTGATATTTGACGTATTATTCAAATAAGGAAAGAGCACGTAACATAAAAGATGATTTGTGAATAAGGTGGTCCCATTGGTAAAACACCTAATTAAAGAATTTTTATGAAAATTTTTAAAAACTCCATCTTTAAATCACTTCTTGAAGAATTTTAGATAGGAAAAATTAGTTTTGAATGTTTAAAACACTAGATTTGATTGTAATTCAAATAAATATTCAACGAGCCAATATGTAGATTATTTAGTTAAAGAAGTTTACAATATGCATGCAGAAATGATCATGTGATGGCTAGTGTCACAATGCTAATTTTTCACTTAGCCAACTTGTGTGGCACCGAGCCAAAGTTGAACCAGAATAATTGAAAGTCAGCCATTCACAGGCACACACAAAAAGAATGGAGGGAGATGAGCATACAATTAAGTATCAAAATGAACATTAGCGGGAATGGGGTTGGGATCGCGGTGGTAGTACCCCGACACCTTAATTACCACGTTGTGCTTTTCATCCCCATTGACACCATTACATTAATACATTAAAAAAACTAGTTCCTAAAGTATTTGAAATAATACATTAAAAAAACTAATTCTTAAAGTATTTGAAAAAACAAGTAGGAGTGTGATTTACCCACTGAATTAAAAAAGAAAAAAAAGACAGAGAACCTTAGCTTGCTCTGATTCGCTTTATCAACTTTATTGTATGGAACCACAAACACCCCTCAAGGGTCCTGGAAAGGGGCTCATATGGCTTCTGTACGCATCTAAATACCAAATCACCATTCTCATGGCCAATAAAGCTTGCACCACATCAATGCCTATCCATTCCTTATGCAACGTGGTGTCACTACCCCCATGCCACACCAACCTTGTAGCACCCACCTAAGGTGGCCAATGCTGATGTTACTCCCTTCTATAGGTTTGATGGCTTAAAAACCTAACCCGCCAGGAGCTAAGACCCAAATTCATTTCCACTTGGTGCATCACTAATGAGGTTCCACCTAACCCGCATGCATGATGCTAGAGGGAGTTTGATAAGCCTTCCCCACTATAACTTTGATGTCCTTATAAAACACTTGTCCTACACTAGGGTCTGCATGAACCTTGGCCTAGCCCTAAGGCTCATACATGTTTGAACAAATCCCCCTGCAATGTCCTTCCATTCATCACACCCTTGATCCGGTTCATTGTTGCCACCATGCAACCTTTCATGTACACTTGGTCAGGTCTTTTCTTACAACTATTTGTCCACCTAGGTGTGTGGCAATATCATTTGCCAACCCATGCTGTTAGGGTTGAGAATTTTTCAGATCGGGTATGGATCCACCTAGATCTGGATCTGAATCCAACCAGCATACATCAAATTCGAATCTGGATCCGAATCAGTTCCAATTTTGTATATTATAATTTCAAACATAATTAAGAATTAAAATAATTATATATATATATTTTAAAAACTCTATATCGGATCCACCTCTACCAGGATCTGACTCAAATTACTATCTGGATCTAGATTTTTTATTTGGATCTGAATTTCAGATACAAATCTTGGATTAATTCGGATTCATATCCTAATAAGATCCAAATTTCGGGTTTCAAATCCGGACCAAATAAATTCTCAACCCTACGTGCTGCCTTGCACGACACTCAAGAGGGGTATATAACACCATGTTTAAGGGTTTTTTATAAGGGAAAATTATATATACCGTCCTGGACCATACTTTCTAAGCACACTTCATCCTGATACTTTTCAACAACCTCAATGGCTTTTATTTTTGAAGAAAGTAGCTTTTCTAGGACAAAAATACCAACCATGTATTTAAGATAGTTTCTGTCTTAAAATTTGAAAAATAAAATTTTAGTGAGAGAAATGACCTAAACAAATTTAGAGAGAAACTATCTTAAATTTCAAATTTTTAGAGAGAGAAATTATACTAAATTTCAAGTTTTAATGGGAGAAACCATCTCAAAATTTTTAGGGGCAGAAACTATTATTTAAAGGGACAATAAATAAATAATATGAAATTTGAAATAATTTCTCTATCTAAAACTTGAATTTGAGTTAGTTTCTCTCTCTACAAAATTTAAAGTAATTTCTTTCTCTAAAAAATGAAATTCGAGGTAATTTCTCTCTTTAAATATTTGAAGTTCGAGAAGTATCTATCTCTAATAATTTTGAGATGGTTTCTCTATCTAACATTTCAATTTTTAAGTTTTAAGATATATATAGAGAGAGAAAAACTATCTTAAATACATAATTGTCATATTGCTCGAGTAACATGATATTCCCCGCTTTGTGCCTTTAATTGTTCTAATGAGTTACCTTTTTTTTTTTTTTTTAATATGTGGCTTTCAAACTCCCTCACATGTAGAAAGTTCACCCATCATTTGCTTCACTCGAAAGCAACAATCGTAACTCAAATGAGGGCTTTGTAGATTGCACCGATCAAAGACACCCTAAACTTGAAATAAGAATATATAATCCAAAATAATTGCCTTTACAATTATTGCACAAAAGTTAGCTCAACCCACCTCATAAAAAAACAATGTTTTGTATTAAAATGAAATGAACACTCACATTACTTCATGAAATGAGAAATGATAAAACCTATTTCCCAATTTCTCAGATATTGGAAATAGGTAAACTCAATCTAGAAACGGGAGCAATCAATTGGATCAATCTTCTCTTAATGGACAAGTTACCACGAAAAAATAATTGCTCCAAATAAGAGAGAAACACCAATAGTGCAGAACAAAGATCTCGCTCTATAATCAAGTGAGCCATGTATAATTATTAAAGAATATTAATAAATCCAAATTCCGTGAAAACCTTAAATTAAAATCGGCCACATTAGTGTCCATGAAATAAATTAGAACACAACCATGTGAAGTTACACAAACGTATTCACAAAATGCAAAAAAAAAAAAACATGAATCCTATATCTCAAACTCCTGCAAAGAAATCCAATTATAACCTAATATAAAATAAACCATATTTTCATATGGATATCTATTCTATAGATAGAAATAAACGATATATAATAAGCTACATAAAAGAAATACAAAAAGAATAAACATAGCATAACCCACAGTTCTCTTTACAGTCAAGTAATCCACAAAAAGACTGAACAAAATAGAAATAAAAAAGTCATAGGTGATGCATTAACTGCATCAACCAGGATATTAGGCCGGATATTAGGAATATCAAAAATGCATGTTTGTTATTATGTTCTTAACTGTGCAGTATGGTGTGCGATGTTTAAAACATTGAATTTCGCATATTTAGGGCGGTCCGATGTTATGAATGTCGAACTACCCCAGATATGACATGCCCCTGCACTTGAGAGCCCTGCACCTGTTTTTTCTTTTTTTTAAAAAAAGGTCAAGTCCAATATTAGAAATATTGGATCAAAGGGTAAATTTGGAAAAAATAATGCCGGAGCTCAACATAAATTTCACATAAAATTGTACCAGACTGTTGTAGATACCATAAATAAATGTGGTACGCGCATAAGTTTTCCTTGTACATTTTTTGTTTGTAGTTTGTGCACGAGGCTGCAACCTTAAACAATCTAATTAAGGTGCACCTCTAAATTTTATCAAAAATATAATTTTGTGTAAAATTTTTTTAGGATAGATTGAGAATCTATTTTCATCTATAATCATAAAACCTTAAATTTAAAAATTGGTTCAAATCAAGTAGATCTATAAACACTTGAAAATCTTGAAAATGAATGGTTTCGATAATGTATTGCAAGAAACACTATTTTTAAGACTCAAAATCTTTTTTTCTTTTTATATTTATATATCTCAACATCGAGATAATCAATTAGAGGGTTTTTAACATAAAAAAAAACCTTTTTTATGATGGACTTTTGAGGTGCACCTTAGTTATGCATGTTAAGGTTGCAATTATATAAATTCTTTGGACTCCCACCCCTGACAAGAAGTTTACAATGTGAACTTAAAAGTGAGACGATACTTGCAACAGTAATGTTTGGATCCATATATCAATTTCCCATGTTTCTGTTTATAATAAATTTTTTTTTTTGGGTAATTTAGTGGAGAAGGCATGTCCCTAGTTCCTACCCATTTTTCAAATAAATTAAAAAGTTAGTTTTTTTGAAGATGTCAGTGGGTGGTGTCAACGTGATTAGATACCACAACATGGTAAGGAAGTATGGGAGTGCTACCACTACGACCCAACCGTTTCTTAGTTTATAAAAATCCCCTACGAACGATTGGTGGGTGATAGAGATTTTTTTTTTTTTGAACGGTAGGTGGGTGATAGAGATTTTCCGGCGATGTTCTCGAATGCCGGAGACTTTCTAAATGCTTAGAGGTATATTGTATTTACTTTTTAGACTGGTTGGAAATAGACGACACATTGAGTGCAGGGCCTTTGTTACAGGCTGGTCTACGAAATTTCTCTTTCCACCTGCCAAAATAAATGAATTGAAAAACCTATGCTTCCTATAAAAGCATAGTTTAAATTTACTCCATCAGTCACATGACCTACTTGGAATGATGTTTTTCATTCTAAAATTTTGGTAACTACCTTAGAATCATTAGATGACTATTTTTTTTAAAAAAAAAAAATTGAAACGTGAGTTTTCTAACACTTAGATCTCACCTTCTAAAAATTGGATGGTTTTTATTCAATCTTGAGACATTAATGTTTTCAAGTGTCTGGAGGGCGCAATTTAGAAAAAAGAAAATTTATTGAGGTTAATCTATGCATTAAAGAGGCTTTAGTTCCAAATTTTGGGTCCTTAAAACAAATCCTAGGAGGGGTTTTATCCAAAGAGTAAATAGACAGTATATGCTCCCAAGAGCGGAGAAGACTTTTTGGCTTGAAAAATATAATGCTTACCCTTTTCTCTTTTAAAGTTTTTAAGAAAAAAAATAGAAAAACAAATGCCTCTCCTATGACCTATCACGTGGGAATATTTTTTGATCCTACAATTGATCTTAGTCAAAAGGCCGAGAAAGGTAAAGGAATATTTTTTTTATGAGACCATGTGGGAATATAAAACTCCTCCCCTTTAGGGTGCGATTTGTAAAGAGCGGGGCCTCTAAACAATCAAATTAGAACCCATTTTCAAATAATGTGGAGAAATATGGTTTCAATACAATTTTTTTTTGTAATAGTCTTAAATTATATTTTTACCTTCAGTTATAAAATTTAAAGTTTAAAAAATTATGTAGATTGAACAAATCTATGAAATTTTGAAAATCTTGAAAATTGACTTTCCAAAAAATGCGATACAAGATGCACTATTTTCAAAACTTTAAATCCACTTTTTTCTCTTGTCCATGTATTTTGATGTCGAGATGATCATTTTGATGATATTTGGGCATCAAAACCACCTATTATAGTGAAAGTTTTGAGGTAGGCTCTAATTTGATTGTTTAGAGCCTAGACTCCATATAAACATTTCCCTTTTTTTAAAGGGGTTGTTTACGAGGAGACCATTTACCTTTTTTACACTTTTATACAAAGAAGACACAACTATTATCACTCTTTAGATATCAAATTGGATGATTTGGAGTGAGTCACGAAGATAGAGAGTTTATTTTTGGAATTTTGTGTTTAATCAATGATACTTTTACAACCACCCATTTTCAAAATCTCTTGGACGATAATGATTATGACCTCCTTGTATAAAAGGTAAATGATTTCTTTTGCGGACAATCCATTTTTTCAAAGGGAAAAGCTTATATAAGGTTGCAACCTTAAAATGAACAAGTAAGATACACCTCAAAAACCCATTGTAAAAGGTTGTTTTGATGTTGAAAAACCCTCTAATGACCATATGATGTATGATTATAAAGAAAACAATATTATTTCGAGTCCTAAAAATAATGTATCTTGCAACATATTATAGGGACCGTCCACTTTCAAGTGTTTACAAATCTACTTGATTTAAACTATTTTTGAAGTTTAATATTTTATAATTAAAAACAAAAATAGATTATCAAGCCATGCTAAGAATTTTTTACACCAAAATTATAATTATGATAAAATTTGGAAGTGTGTCTTAATTTAATTGTTTAGGGTTGTAACCTTATACAAACCAAACCCTCTTTAAAAAGACTTTGAATGAAATAAAGAAGGGAATGAAATAAAGAAGCTACACTTCACTCTATGTCAAGGGCAAACTATTTTGCCCTTGGCCTTCTCTCTCTAGAGAGAGGGAGACGAAGTTAGAAAAAGGCATGGGACTATCTCTCTATCTTCCTCTCCCTGTCTCTCTCTAGCTTGTTCTATCTCTTTCTATTTTTACACCGGTAAAAAACAAAACACTCTTAACTTTAAGTAGGATAGTGTGACATCTTTAGTGATTTTTGTAAGTTAATCAAGCCTTTTAGTGATAGTTTGCCCTTTTGCTTTTGCTTTTGTTTTCTTTTCAATGCGATAGAAAAGCTACTTAAATTTTCAATAAAACAAGGGAAATTGCTTTAGATTGTTGTAGCGGTGCATTTTCTAAGGTTGAGATTTAGTACTTATTATTATTATTCGGAAGTTGACATATTTCATATTAGGGCCGCCAATGGGCCACATGTGGGTTGGGCCATTCATGGGTCGAGTTGGCTCCAGCCCTTGCCCCTATATGTGTGTACTCATGTGCTTGTCTCAGGATAGGAAAATGTGCCTTAAGAGTGTGGTATGTAACTAGGCCCGCCCCGATTGTTATTCCTACCCATATTGCAAATATTTTGTTTTTACCATCATTTTAATTTTGATCAAAATGTTGCCTAAATTTCAATGAAAATAATTGAAAGTGCTTAAAAAACAATTTATTGAGAAATAAATTATTCGAAGAAATGCCCATAAATTAAAAAAAAATACAAAACATATGGCATTAGACATTAAGAATCTAAAAATAAGTGGTAAATACATCCAAATTGAATGTATAATTTTCTTAAAATATTTATGCATCGATTATATTAGTTTATATTCTTTTTAGAGTAATGATCCTATGAGACCCTCCCACACCTATGTGTGTAGGGCCCCAAATGATCACTATTAAATTTTACACAGATCTCTCGAAAAGTCAAGTCTCACGCTCATGTGATAATTTTTCTAGAGATCTGTACCAAATTTAATAGTGATCATTTGAAGTCCTACACACATGGGGGTGGGGGGGGTCTCATAAGATCACTACTCTTTTTTTTATATATATATAATTTTTATGATTAATGAGACCCTTCTACACTCATGTAAGTATGACCTCAAATGATCACCATTAAATTTTGACATAAATCTCTATAAAAGTTATCAATAAATCTAGTCATCCAAATCCCATATCCATGTCAAAAATTTTCTAGATATATGTATAAAAAATTAATGGTGATCTTTTAGGATTCTACCTACATCCGGATGTGAGAGGGTCCCATAGTGTCATTACTCAATTTGAGTTTTTTGTTATTACCCGAGTTGTTATTGCATTCTTGGCATGAATGGGCAAAGTCTCAAGGAATAAGTCAATTAGTAAAAGACTCAGTTTTAAAATTTAAAATTTATTTTTTTATATATTTATAATAGCATTATTACCAACTAAATAAAATTTTAGATTCAAAATCCATCTAAAAATATTTTAAAAGGGCCCAAACCGATAACTTGGAAAAAAAAAAAAACGATGGAATCCAATGAAAAAGTGATATGGTGAGACCACAACGCTCTTGCTAAAACACTTTTCCTCCACCGTTACATCCAAATCCAGCTCTTAAGCCCCATGGATGCCATTTAAAAAGGCCACGCACACAAGATTCTCTCTCTACGAGCAAAATCCCTGTTTCTTCTCGCTCTTTAGGGTGGAGAACATATATTTTGAGCCGTTGGATCAAAGATTTGATGTAGAGTCAAGGCATCCAAGGCATCTACTTAGATCCGACGGTAGAGAGCACGGTTCATATATACTGTCGGATCAAGATCTGATGCAGAGTCAAGGCATCTACCTAGATTGGACGAAATCTACTTTGTATAGATGGGTCACATGTAAAACTTTTTTTTATATATATTTTTCTCTATATTTATAAGCTTATTTATTTTAGGTTTCAATTTACATTTACTGCACGTTTTCATATTTTTTATATTTTCTTTAGGATCAAAAGACCTTGTGCTTGACATGGATGAGAAAGTCAATATTGGATGAGAGCGAGAGAAGAGGAGGCAGCCATGATGTTAATTGAGATTAAAGAGAAAGGATGGGTGGAGAGAAATTGACAGAACAAAAGGACTTTGAAATAACAAAACATTGATTTTTTATAAAGGAAAATATTTTGATAGGACTACACCCAATCAAAACAAGTAAAACTTCACCTTAAAAACTAGTCGAGCATTGTAGTTTTGTATGATTATGTTTGTGAAAAACAATTGGGATTTCAAGCTCTATAAATAATGTATAGTATAACACATTATTTAGAAAAAAATAAGTGTTCATGGATCTACAATATCTATACTATTTTTTGAGTTATTAATTTCATAACCATTTGTGAAAATTGATTTTAGAGCTGTTACAGAGACTTCTCATGCCAAAGTATTTTCAGATTTTGAGATAAGGCTTTTTTTTTTTTTTTAATGCGTTGGAAAAGCCTTCAAAATAGAAGTAAAAGACCAATAAGGCATAGTTAATTTCAAAGGGATAAAAGAAAAAAAAAAATGAAGAAAGAAAAAAAAAACCCATACATGCAACAATGTAGAGCTTCCACGTGCGGTGGGCACTTTGACGAATATCATCTAACAATTCAAATTAATTAAAGGGCTATAAAATAGTTTTATTCTTTAATTTATTTAAAAATTATATTTATTTGAAACTTAAAATCTAGATAAAATATTGACCAAAATTATTTAAGGATATTTTAGTCAATATTTGTATTTAAAATATTATTATTATTTATTGTTTGATTCTTCCTGTAAAAATGTTTCCTCATCCGAAACAAGAGATGAAAGCAAGGATCCGTCGTTGAAAAAATGTTGCTTTTTGGGCAGTGCGTTTTACCTCTTCACGAGGCCAATAGTCTACTGACACATTCACATGATTTATTTGCCGTACGATTGATACCACATTTTCAGGGTGACATGACAGCCGTCTAAAACATTAATGCTTCAGCCGTGTATGCTACGGGTGCGCATTATTTTTACGAAAAAAGTTTATATAATGATGCAGAATTAGAAATTACGGTTGCACTTCAATTACGCACCTAAAAACCTTTGATTATGACTGGGGAGTTATTTAAATATTCATGAGACACACTATTTACATTTTAAATTTCAAAGCACATTATTATGAGTCGGAATAGCTCCAAAGGGATAAGGTGTTGAATAGTTTATCTTTTTTAAAAATTATTAAAAAATTAAGCAAAATACCTCCTAAACATTCATACATACTTTGATTTCATCAATTTATTTTTTTAAAAAGAATTTTTAATATATTTTAAATGTACTCAAGTGTGGCACACTTACTTTAAAATTTTCATGATAATTGAATTGTAAAAAAAATTAAATTTAAATACTACAATAATATGAACCATTGGATGATGCTTTTACACACTTCCATTGGGTGAACCCACTATCTCTAGCTTTGCAGTTCTTTTCTCTGTGACCAGTTTCATAAAACCTTCTTTACCAACCATTTAATGGAATAGAAACTGTGGCTTTTCTGCTCTCTTTTTTCTTTTTTCTTTTTCTTTTTGAAATCGTTAGCAGTTTTCCAAGGTGTTTGATGAGAAATTAATGAAATTTTTTTTTGGGTTATATGTGGGTCTGAGAAATTAATGAAATTTTTTTGGGGTTATATGTGGTTCTGGAAAGCTGTAACTAAAACTAATACCTCCTGGTTTAGCTCTGCCCTGCCAGTTAGATCTGCCCTTCACTTCTTACTCTGGTTTAAGACCATGGTTCTTCTCTTTGCGATTTTTCTTTGGTTGGAACTTGATATCTAACTTGACTGGCCAGATGGCCTAGATTTAACAATCTAATCTGCCCTGCCCTGTTCAGATCGATAGTTACCGGGAGCCGGAGCTGGAACGGCTCCAAGGTTGGGAATGGTAGTGTACAATGGCTACCTAAAGCTTCGGCTCTCGAGGAGTGAGTTCCCTTGGGTAAAAGTAGCGGAACCAGATCCCATATGCAGTACATGTTCCCAACACAATGGGATCTTTATACTTAATGGGGACACATGGGATCGCGTTCGTATATACAATAGGATCACACTCATATTTGAAATAGGAACGAGATCCCATTTGGTGTTGAATCGTGTTTTTATTTTAGAAAGATCGAACTCCATTCAAGGATTGATCGAGTTCCATGCCCAATTGATCCGCATTTCCATGATAGAACTCCACTTGTATCAATAACCCAACCCTATTACACTTGGATTTATGTTCCTACCAAGCCCCGCAAACCGTTCCCACATAAGCAAGATCTCATTCTGGTTTATTCTAGAATTCATTAGTCATTGGAGTTTCATGGACATAGGGATCATGCTCTCAAATTTCAGGGTTTGAAGACTTTATTTATTCAGGAAAGGGATATTCTTGAATTCACTGGTCATTGGAGTTTCATGGACATAGGGATCACGCTCTCAAATTTCAGGGTTTGAGGACCTTATTTATTCAGGAAAGGGATATTCTAGAATTCGTTAGGCATTGGAGTTTCATGGACATAGGGATCACGCTCTCAAATTTCAGGGTTTGAGGACCTTATTTATTCAGGAAAGGGATATGTAATATTCACGATCGTGCACTGTTGTGTGTGGGGGTCGAGATCCTTTTGTTCATCAGAGCGAGTACCTCATAAAATCGGAGCCAGATCTCAAAATAAAAAAAATTATGTTCTGAGCGAGATCCTGATTATGGAATGCCGGAGCACCATCCTATTGGGGCGCTCCCAATGACTATGTTCAGTTCAACTATGAGGCAATTTTTATTATTTTTTTATTTTGGATTATTATTATTATTTATTTTTCATGCACCTACTGCATCTGCACAATATCTCAGCTCAAAAAGATTTATAAAAAAATAAAAAAGTGCCCATACATAATAGCCGTTTGATACGCTCTTATTGATTCTAAACGTCCGGCCAATACCATTTAATAGGCTGGTTGGTTCACCAATTATTTTCTTTTTCCTTGGAAAAGTTGATTACATTTTCCACCCTAAAAAGTATAATAATTATAGAGAAAGAAAATACCGCATGACGAAAAAAAAAATCATGATTTTAGTATTGTAATTCAAGAAATATTTTTTTCTTAATAGCATTTCATAGCGTTTCTTCTTTCATATTTTTTGAATCTTGAGATTATACTTATAAAGTCATAAATCGTTAACTGAGATTAAAAAACTTACCTAAAAATTTGATCATTAAAGTGTTTAAGTAAATAAATAAAAATATGAGTAATGTCATGTACATCTTTTATGAAAGAAGAATATTTTTATTTACGGTTTATTTTTAATTTTATTATTCATTATGATATTGCTCAATTATAAATTTTATTTTATATTTAAAATTACAATTTTTATTTTATATTTATAATTATAAATTCTATTTTATAGCTATAATTATTTTATATTTAAAATTACAATTTTTATTTTTTATTTAAAATTACAGTTTTCATTTTATACTTATAATTATAAATTCTAATTTATAGTTATAATTATAAATTTTAATTTATAGTGATAGTTTTAAGCTCATTTATTAATTTTTTTAATAATATGCTGTTTTGAAATTATTTTTAGAAGGTTATATTTTTAAAATAAATATTTGAAAAATAACATATATCTAAAATAAATGAATATTACCTTTTTATGTCAAATTTATAGCTTTCGGATGAAATAGTGGAAAACAACATGAATGTAAAATTCATAACATGAATACAGAATATTTTTAAATGAAATATATTGTTTCATTTGTAATTTGTGAAATATTTTAACCAAGTGAAAGTATAATTTTTAACGCAACATTATATATTTTATTTTTTTTGGCTTTTAAATGAAGATTTCAATTTTAAAAGTAAAATAGATATAATGACGTGTCTTAATTTTTTTTGTATAACTGCATTTGCTACAGTGAAAATGCTGTTTCGCTCCAGTGAAAGTGACAATGCTACAGTGGATCTCGTGATTTACGCCTTTTTTACCAAAAAAACTGCTCGAACAGTAAAAATGTCTTTTTTTTTTATCATTAATTGAGGGAAATAATTTTTTAAATATATTAAACATTTGATTGGTGTTGAAACGAACCCAGGAAAATACATTCATGTGCTTTTTTTTTTTTTACTGAAAATTTGGGTCTTTTTTAGTGGGTTAGGGTTTTGCGAAAAAACCGTGATCTTGGTGGTCATTCTTCAACAATTTGATCCATTTTCTTTCTAAATGGTTGTGTTAATATTGGCTATCATCAAAACCAGGTAACGTGATCTGTTGTTTTATATGTTTTTTTCTTACGATTTTTTTTTAAGCGGGATTTACAGTTATTTGAGCGGGTTAGGGTTTCTCGCGAAACCGTGAATCTGGCGACCATTCTTACTTCAATTTGATCCATTTTTTTTTTTTTTTGCTGAATGATGGTGTTAAAACTATCTTTCATTAAAATCTGGTAATGTGATTCGTCTTTTTGTATTTTTTTTTTACGATTTTGTTTTTTAGCGAGATTTACAGTTTTTTTGAGCGGGTGTTGGTTTTCCGCAAAATCATGAATTAAGGGGCCATTCTTCATCAATTCGATCCAAATTTTTTGCTGAATGATCTTGTTAATACTAGCTTTCATTAAAATCAGGTAATGTCATTTGTTGTTTTGTATTTTTTTATGATATTTTTAGCAAGATTTATTTGTTTTGTAATTTTATACTAATTATCAAAGAAATCTGATGAATTATTGAAATCTAGGTGTTTTAAAAATTTAATTTTTTTAGCTGTTTACCGTTTATTATTTAGTTTGTTCAGATAAATTTGTTTGTTTATTGATTTGTTGTCTACTGTTGTCAATTTATGCTAGATAAATGTCTTATTGAATACAGTGAGGGATTTGTGTATAGTCAGTTGACCACTAATTTGGATGATTTGTTCCTATATTGAGTCAATGAATTGTTACGTGAATTCAACAAGTGGAAACAATATGACCAAAATGAAGAATAACATAATTTTTTGTTTTGGTTTTAGGTCGTATTTTATTAATTGTATACTTTATTCTAGTCCATGTATGCTTATATATTTCATCCATGATAATTGTACGCTTTTTCTTTTGTGTGATGTAAATTCAATGTATAACACTAGATCATACAAAAAAAGAATATCTCATTATTCGCATATTGATGTAAAAGAATGGAAATTAATAATGTAGTACTCCTATTTTTTATAGGATTCTTAAAAACAAATTTATATGGTTTTTTTTATAAATTTTTGAATTTTGTAAGGCCGAATTTGATTGATCCGTCCGATTCGTTGATCCGAACCACCGATTCATCGATCTGGACCTGTTTTTGGGGTGCATGATCCGGTGCACGGATCCTTTTTCGTAAATAAGTGATAAAAACAAATAATGAATCAATTTGATAATAACAATAGAATGCTAATTTTGATTTAAAAAAAAAGAATTGAATGCCAATTTAAAGAAAGTTGTATATTATTAAAGATAAAAAGGTGTTATCTATTGGCTATTTTGGAGGACCTGGATTTTATGAGTCCACTAACCTATACTCTTCTAGTGCGGGCTCCCTCTAGCACCCATTTTTTATTTATATAGATCTTGGATCCAAATTTTTAAAAATCTATGATCTGCACTACGATGATCATGAATATAAAAAATAAAATAAAATTTGAAAATAGTTTTTTTATATTTTCTTCCGATCCACCAGGTAGGAATTTTTAGGTGTGGCGGTTACTCTTAAAAATGGACATGTGGATAGGATTATTGTAGTACATTTATTATTGCTATACACCACTACCCTTGTCAGATGCCACGAATTTGAACCACAAAAACATGTGGACAATTTCTTGATTGCCTAGGCAAAGCGTTCTCTCTC
>NW_006497610.1:1089857-1115489 GCF_000471905.2 Amborella trichopoda | reverse complement strand
ACCTAACCAAAAACAAATAGTGGTACGTAATTACCTTTGTAGTTACGTCCTAGGCGTAAGACGTTCGTCTCTCTCAATATATATATATTATATATATATATATATATATATATATTTATATATATATATATATTTTAAATTTTTTTAAATTTTTTTTTTTGGACCCTAGGGATTTTATTTTTATACAATAATTACTATAGACCAAAATAAGAGTGTCAATGAGCTTTACTCAGAGCATGAAATATCCAATTTAAGCTTGACTTGATTAAGTAAAGGTAAGCTTGAGCTTCATTTGTTTACTTAATCAGGTCTATAAATGCGCTGAGTCGAGCAATAAACAATCCAAACGCACTCCTATATACTTGGCAATGTGTAGTATAATATCCTGCTACATAATTTCTTATGTTGGTTTGACAATTTTACTAATATTTTTGCAATGTCAAATACAACTATCGAACTTTAAAGGGGAATCATAAAAAATATTATTTTTTAGATTATTAGCAATAAAGCCCAAATTTTTTAAAACTGTCACGGTGTTTAAACTATTGTGATGGTTAAGAGAGGCATCACAGTGTTTTCAATACCATGATGGTGTATAATCTCTAATAACCCAATAATCATCATGTGTTTGAAATCTATAATCTCTAGTAACCCTATAATCATCATGGTGATTGAAATTCTATCACGATTCTGTGTCAACCGTGATGCCTTCACAGATCTAAGATTATCGTGAAGGTTATTTTCATCGAAAAATACAAATAATATAGAAAATGAGTATGGATGAAGTTTTTGAAAATTTAGGGTCGAAAAGTATATTTTTTTATAATAAAAAAATTTATATAGAGCCGAGGCTCTAAACAATCAACTTAGAGCCCACCTAAAAATTTTCACTAAAAGAAGCTGTTTTGATGCTCAAACAATCAAAATTGATCATTGAGACATCAAGATGCATGGACATTAGAAAAAATGGATTTCAAGTTTTGGAAATAGTGTACCTTGTAATGCATTTTCGGACCATGTTTTCAAGTTTTCACATACCTTTAAATTTTTGTAATTAAAAATAATTTTTTTAATGATAATTTCCCAACTTTAAAGTAGGTGAGCATGTATATCTATGTGCTGGTATGCATGAGATATAGGCCTTCCTGTTTCCACAAAATTCAGATTTGGAGGTTTTTCTATGCAGGATGTCGAAAACTGGAGTTTTGGATCTGGTCTCTGGTGTTGGAGGAAAGAGAGAGAAAACAGAAGTTATTTCTACAGTGCAACGGTAAGTCTATTACCCATGTTTCAATTTTTAAGAGACGCATAAAAAACAATTTTCTCCATTTTATTGTGCATGAGTCACTTTTAATCTTTATGCTATACAGTAAGCTCAGTTTTATGCATTTTGGGAGACTAAAAAAAGAAATCGCAATTGTGACTCTCTGTCTCTGAAAAAAAAACATCACAATTGTGACTCTTTCTCTGTCTAAAAAATAAGAAATCACAATTGTGACTCTTTCTCTCTCTAAAAAATAAATCAGAATTGTGACTCTCTCTAAAAAATAAATCAATTGTCTCTCTCTCTTTTTTTTTAACAAAATTGTGACTCTCTCTCTCTCTAAAAGAGAAATCACAATTGTGAGTCACAGAGTCTACAAGACACGAAATTGGGAAATGTAATTGCCAAATCAAGTGCCAAAAATATAAAGTAAAACGAAAAGCTAACCACAAACGATAAAGGATGAAGTTTCTATAAGTATATCAGTGGTTTACGTTAAAGGACATATGTGGTTAACTGTAAAGGAGAACTGTGGTTAGGATATCTGTGCATCTGTGGTTAACTTTAAAGGATATATGTGGTTAACTTTAGTAACTTTAATGACACTTAACAAGTTAAAAAAAAAAAAGAAAAAAGAAAAAAGAAAATTTAATAACTTTAATGGAGAACTGTGGTTAACTAACTGTTAAAGGATATCTGTGTATCTGTTGGTTAAAATCATGGATCCAAAATAGAGATGCTTGAAAGACTTATAATTTCTTAAAGGGAAAACTTTATATATGGTTGCAACCTCAAAAAACCATCTGAAGTATTATTTTAATGTTGAAAAAACACTCTAATTGATCATCTCGACATCGAGATGTATGAATATGAAAATAAAAAGTTTTTGAGTCCTGTAAAGAGTGTATCTTGTAACACATATATTTATAGATCTACTTAATTTTAACTATTTTTGGAATTTAAAATTTTTTAATTAAGTATGAAAATAGATTTTAAGATAATGGCAAGAATTTTTTATAATAAAATTACATGTTATGATCAAATTTTAGGGTGTAGTTAATTGGATGGTTTAAGGTTGCAACCTTGTAGAAACCGCAACCTAACTTTAAAGGATATTTGTTGGTTAACTTTAAGGGGTGTTTGATAGGGGGAAGTTTGTGGATGTGGCAGTTAAATATCCCACTTCCATGCTTGATATTATTGTATGGAAGTTGTAAAGTGGAAGGGCGACCTTCCACATGCAGCTGCTTTTTTTTAGTGTTAAAAGTTAAAATGAATGGGAGAGTCCCTTCTACTCCCAAATACTCAGTGTGTCAAACACACCCTGAAGTAAAATGGTTTGATAGGGTTCCAGCCCTATCAAAAATAAAACATCACCTTAAAGGAAAAGTTGACTAGGCAAGTCAAAATCTATTATGCATGAGATGTTTTGTAAAAAAAAAAAAACTCGCCCCAAAAAAAAAAGCGGGAAAAAAAATAGAAAAAGTTTGTACAAGGTTGCAACTTTTAATGTAAAATTAAGGTTGCACTTCAAAAATCCATCGAAAAATGTTGTTTTAATGTTGAAAACCCCTTCAAGTGATCATCTCGACATTGAGATGTATCAATATAAAAAACAAAAAGATTTCGAGTGCCAAAAACAGTGCACTTGCAACATATTATATAATTTTCTATACTTCCCTTACAACATAGAAGATCTATGCTTCTCTTACCATCCAGCCGTCCAATTTTGATCAAGAGAGCCATTCACCATATGATCTTAGATATGATGTCTCAAAGTATTTTATTTTTAGTTTTTTTTTATACAAAGTGTATGAATATAAAATTTGATACGTGTCATCTTCTCATTGGGTCGTGCCTATAAAAAATACTAAAAATACTTTTTAGTTAAAATATAATGACCAAAATACCCCTTGAAACTTTTAGGGGTATTTTGGTTATTTTATTTTATTGAAAATATTATTTTTATATTTTTTCACTAATGCGAGTTTAATAGAGGATTGGACGTCCAAAATTTGGTGCCAAAATAGTTTATAAAAAAAAAATTTAAAATAAAATAATGTAGAGACGTGACATTGTGATTGAGACAATCTTAACCTTCCATTCAAAATGGACGGTTGGATAAGGGGAAGTATATAAGTTTTATTCTGTAGGGGAAGTATAGAAAGCTTGCCCATTATCTAAACGGTCCATTTTTATTATTTTCATATGTTTATAGATCTACTTGATTTGGACTACGTTTGGAGTTTAAAATTTTATAATTAGAATTGGAAATAGATTTTCAGGCAATCCTAAGAATTTTTAATACCAAAATTACATTTTATGATAAAATTTGGAGATGTGTCTTAATTGGATTGTTTATGGTTGCAATCTTATGCAAACCATACCAAAAAAAACTCATAAAAAAAGAACACGCAAATATATGTTATTTTCCCAATTGAACAATAGAAAAGTATATAAAGAGAATATTTACTTTGGATAAAAAGAGGTCACAATCACTCTTATCCTTCAGATTTTAAATGGGGTGATTGTAAGAGTGTCATTGACTAGAGTCGAAGTTCAAAAGAGAATTTCCCAATGATCGTGATACACCCAAGCTATTCAAGTTGACACCTAATGTCTAGGAGTAATTGTGACTTCCTTATAGTAAGAATAAATAATATTATAATATTCAATTCCTTGAATGATGCAAACAAAAATCTCCCTATTTCCCACTAATAGATTAATTATGGGAAAATATATTTCAATAGATCTAAAGATTCAAAACGTATCTTGAGTCATAAAAATGTCATAAAAATCTTAAGTTTTATATCTTTTAACCCCTTAAGCTAACTTTATCCCCTTTTAACCTATTTTTTTGCCTCAAACAAGTATAAGAAAGACGTATCCTTTTCAAACACCATCATTTCTCTCTCTTCATATGATTTTCTCCTAAATCTCTCTCTACCTATTTTTTCACTCTCTCTCCCGTTAGAGAGACAAAGTGGGTGAATGTTGGAGACAGAGAAATTTGAGGGGAATATATCACGTAAAGAGATGAAGGGTTTAAAATGAACATGTCTTTTTAGATTTGTTAGGGCTAAAAAAATGATTAAAAGTGGGAAAAGTTAGGCAGAAGGTTGAGAGATATATTTTGAATTTTTGGATCTATTGAGATATGAAAACTTAAAATAAAGGATACGAAGATATTTTCCTTAAAATTTTTGTAAAAAGAACCTTTCAAAGAATATCTCACTCTAGAAAAGGGCCCACTTTAACACCCCAAAGGAAAATCACCTCTATGAAAGACCCACCAACATATCTTAACTGGAGGCTTTTCTCTCTCCGTAGGAGCCCCATCTCTCACTAGAGATCCATTTTATCATGATCCGAAAGAGTGAACCATTAATCTTTAGGATAGTGCAAGTATTGGTGATTATGCTTATAACCAAACCTAACAAGAAACAAAATCGAGTAATAATGCAAACATTTCATGTATGAATGGAATGATTTTTTTTTTTTTATAAATTTTTTCCCATTTTCTATTATGTAGGAGATCCAAGATCTTAAAAAAATATTGTATTATACGTGGTTTGAAAGATATACTAAAAAATGTTATCAACTTATCATAGTATGGGTATTCGACTCCTATTCTAAATATTCTGCTACAATATTTATATGAGAAAATTATGGATACCCACTTTTAATTTACTTTGTAGACATTCAATCTCCCAATACTCTTCGTATCACACTCCTAGCCTAAATAATGTTTTTCTTGTTTTTACCCCCAGTCAAAAATCTAATATGTTAAAGATTAAATTACCCTTTCAATCTTCCCTTACCCGTTAAAACTCTTTTTCTCTCTCCCCTTGATATATTTTTCTCTATCTGCCCAAAATAGAGAAGTCTCGTCTGGCTCAAAAGTGTGCTGGACTGGTAGTGAGGCCTCTTGAATTTGAAGCCAGATTCCGGCCCTACACACTTTTGCGCCGGACGACTATATCCTCTTTAGGTCCATCACAAACGTGTGCCGGATTAGTTTCCGGTTTTGTATTCCAAAAGTCTCATTACATGTTCGACACACTTTTGTACTGGACTGCATTTTTTCATTATCTTTGCTACGGTCCAGCAAGAAATGTGTTGGACTGGCTTGTTGCTTCCGATGACTGTGTCCAACTCACATTTCTGCCTGACCGAATTTTTTGCCATGTTCTTCCGATCCGGCACTTGTTTTATTGTGCCTATGTTGGACTTGCATTTTTGGGCAAATTCTGCCAGTCTGGCATATTTTGTGTCGGACCGATTCCCATTTTTGCTTCAAGCGGCATGCCACGTGATTTGTTGGAAATGTGAGGAGACGTGTTTCGTCATAAAAATTGTAGCTTTTTGACTTGGGGGTAAAAGCAAGAAAAAACAGTATTTCGGTTAAAGATGTGATATACAAAGGGGATATCTATTATCTATTGAACCTGTTAACCAATCTAGAAAAACAAAAGTTGAATAACCACCTTAAAAATACTTGATAAAAATCACACCCAAGTATGAGTATGGACTTTAATTTCTTGGACAGTTAGATCAAGGTTTCAAGAACTCAAAATTCATTTTTTAGTTCTTTTTTATATCATTCATCGGTTGATTCCAAAGTGATACCCAAAATTCCAAAACAAGCATAAGTTCTTGGTGTTTTGCTTAGTGAGCAAGTGTAAAATTTGCTCCCAAAGAAGCATAGCTTGGATAATTCCCTAAATCATTCTAGAATGAGCTGTTTAACTATTATTTAGCTTCAAGAAAAACCTCCAGTCCAACTCCCCCGGGAAAACCCTCTATTTTGCTCCACGCACTTTTAATTTTAATCTAAAACTACCCTTTGCAACAAAATAATTACATCAAATCCATGAGGCTCAATAATCTATGTTTTGGAGCAAAGCATAATAGGAACCTCCAAGTGACAGACCCAAGGAAGGCTATCACACTCTCTGGAGGTGTGCTAAACTATCCATGAAAGTGCAAAAAAAAAATCATGAAAAGGATGGAGTATGTCCAACCAATCAAACTTGGACAATATTATTAAAAGATTCAAACCATCTATCAAAATCTTAATAGGTTCGAAGCGGGGCTTTACTTTTTTATTTTCATTTCAAGAAGGTACCTCCTTAAAAAAGTTAAAAAATTAGGAATTAATATTGTTTGAGCTCGACAAACCGCAAACAACCGAAAGTATTTTGGTAATTTGGCAGGACTTAAAAGTCCAAGCCAAATTACAATAATACCTTTAGTTGTTCTAGGTTAGTAAACATGGACTTGCCAAATGATGGAATACCTGTTTATGTTTAGCAATATATAAAATTCACTTTTATGCAGTTTTTTTTTTTTGAAAAGTTTTATGCAATTGAAATCTTTGTTCCATTTTTCAACCTGAACAACTAGAGATATTATTGTAATTTGGCTCAATCCACTTAACTGGAGAAATGCTCGTGATTCTTTAGGGTTCTCAATCTCGAATAGAGATAAAATGAAATTTTGGTACAAATTTTTTGAGGAGGAATCTTTATGAAATGAAATTTTAAAATGAATGTTGCTGTGGTAAATAGGATCTTTTAAGTCGTTCAATGATTTTATAAGATAATTTGAGCCATTTCATAATATTTTCCTATAAAACTATCACATATATTTGAAAGATTTATTCATGGGGAGAAATATTTGATCCAAAAGCTCACCATTTGATATTGAACCATTGGAAAGATTATGCTGCATTACATAAACACCTTTCTTTTTTCCATTCAAGTGATCATGCTTTTAGAAAGGGACTTGTTGAGTGAGATTTGCAATTGAACATGGAGCAGTCATAACAAATAGTATGGTTGAGAAACAAGTCTCCTTATTGTAAGTTGTAGAATCCAAGGAGATATTGAATTAGTTTAGGCATCTAAAGAGTTGTTGTACACTAATCACGAACTTTGGCCTCTTACAATAAGAAAAAATAATTTTGGACAAATATAGACCTTAGTGAACAAACACTTAGTTAGGATTGAAGAAAATAGAATCTCTATCATTGTTAACAACTCTATAAATTTTAAACGTAGGAAGTGTGTTGACGATTCCAGTTTTAATACTATCAACAATATCCAGGACCACCTAAGGGAACTTGGGATCCATGATAATTTATTTATCCCATGATTCATCATCAGTGTTCTAAATGTATACCACCTGGCACTCAGGCAGCGCTTAGCGGCCCAGCGAGCCTGACCGCCTTGTCTAGGCAGCCGACTAGGTGCCACGGAATCCGCCTAGGCGGGCGCTCAGCTCCCCACCTTGGGCGGGCGTCCGGCTCCCACCCCTGAGCGGCCACCTAGGGCCTACCCATGAGCGGAAATGACCCTTGTTCAGGGGTATGTTTGGGTTTTTTTATTAAAACAAAATTTGAGATCTTTTTTTACTAAAAAATTAAAAGGGAAAATAGTGGCCGAAACCGAAAAGCTTATAATACTTTGCCATGCTGCCTGAATCTGGATTTGCTTGGCGCCCACCTAGGTGCTGGACTGTTCATCATGTCTCTAACCTGCATAATTCATGATTGAGTCTTTTCTCTAGTTGAGCAAGATGTAATCAAGCTCTGTGCTGTTGCTTTAGATGTTGTAGACTTGATTGGGACGCAATTGGATGGAGGTTGACCTGTAACCTCCTTGATCGCTTCCCTACACAATGTGTTAAGGGTCTGAAATACTTGTATATTTGGGGCACACTGATTTTTCCTTTTTCCATTACATGTCAAGGAGATTTCTTTAGGTAAAGTGTTAAATTGTTAATCTTCCGTCGGTAATTTAAATAAATTTCTCATAAATTAATTGAGTGCTCATGGAAATTAAGCGGATGAATTCGCAAAATAACACTTTTAATAGAGGTGTTCCCATCATTTCTTTTTAATCATTATTTTTATCCCATTTTCAAGGGACTATGTTTTTTGTCTATTTGCATTTGATCTCATGGAAAGCTTTCAAAAGATAATTGTGAATACACATATTTTAGTCTTGTCATTAGTATTAAACCGCAACCATTGTACAACTTAGGCTCAACTTCAGATTGACTTTATAATGTGACTAATTTGGTGAGA
Source organism: Amborella trichopoda (assembly GCF_000471905.2). The sequence goes on along the minus strand of NW_006497610.1, from coordinate 1,107,135 downwards.
GTACTTTATATTTTGCATACTTCATGTTTATATCAGCGATTCCCTCATGTATAAATGAAAGTGTATATTGCACATGTTTTTCTCTAGAATGATGCTTTACTCTGTCATTGTTCATTCTAAACTTCTCAGCCTCACCTCTTGTAGGTACCATGGGTATCATGAAGGAGATGAGGAATCAAGGAAACTTAGGAATGCCAATTATGCTGACATGGTGAGAAGTTGATATCTATCTTTTCATGCTTTGTATTCTCTTTCGAATGTTCGTTTCTTTAGGGCATACTTGTTTTGTGGAAGCCACGCCTGTCTACAACTGTTTGTAGGAAGTACGACGTTATTTTGGTAGCCATTGCTTCTAGGGGCTTCTAAGACAACATTAATTTGACATGTTTCGAGGAGAACACTAATTTGACATGTTTTGTGGAGGCCACTACTTCTATTCTAACCGAATGAAGCGGCAACTTCAAAGTGTTTGGAAGATTTCTATTCTAACTCAATGAAGCAGCCGCATCTAAGTGTTTGGTATATGGGTCTATGGCAGCCACTTCTTCCCAAGACAAACTTGCTCTTGACCCTTCATGTTATGTTTTAGTGTTCATCTAATTGATCTTCTATCCGGACATTTGAGAATTTGGCTTTAGATAAAAGAAACTTCCAATGAAGTAATAATCAATTGGTTGAATGTTTATTACAATTTTTAAAAGGGCATGTATATTATGGTTTTGCTAGAGCATTCAATCCATCTACTCCAACGGGCAGAAAACCTATTGGGAGGTTTTTTTTTAATCTAAATTTTGGGAACTACATATGAATCGCTACATGATTATTTTCAAAAGGAAAATTTGAATTTCAAAATTTCTAATACTTTCAAAAAGTTGGACTACCATGGTTCAATCTTGAGACATTATGTTTTCTTCAAGTGCATAGAGAGTGCAAATTTGGAAATTTTCTATTTTGTGGTTAATCTGTGGGTTGACCTTCATATTACATCATTAAAATTTGGGATCCTAAAATACTTCTAGATTGGGTTTCACCAAAAGGAGTAAATGGATAGTATACTCCTATGGGAGCATGAAATTTTGTGGCATTTCTAAAAGCACTTTTGCCCAAGCAAGCATTGAATATAAAGAGCTTCTAGTTAGCAATCAGATCTTATACAATGTTCCCTTATATCTCATTTTCATGATTGTCATAGAAATTTTCTACCCTTGGTTGTCTTTTGTCTAGCCATCTCCTAGTTTCGATCATAGTTATCGGAATCTCGCTTCTGACCTCGCGTTTCTGGTTCCAAAGCCCGATTACGCATTTCTGTTAAGGAATCTTCATGGAAACCGTTTCGTTTTTCGGAACTAAAGAAACTTGATTTCGACACATCTTTAGAAACCATTTTTCGGAACCAAAGAAACTTGATTCTTTAATTTCAGAATCTCAATTCAACACATATTAAGAAGCCATTTATCGGAACCAAGGAAACTCCATTGCTTAATTTCGCAATCTCAATCGAACACATATTTAGAAACTTGAACCCATTAATTGTAGGTAGACGTTTCCAAATATATCGAATATGATTCCAGCGAAGATTAAATCTTGATTCTACATCTATTGGTGCAGAAATCTTCCTTTGAATGCTTCTAGTGGTTGCAAGGTTTCATTATTTTACTTTTGCCACCCTGGATGGCTTTTACTTTAAATTTACAATATAACTGTTTAGTACAACACATACAATTGAAAGTAAAACCATGGCATAGCCATAATCCTATTTTGTCTTTATAATAATGAAATCAAAATCGCAATTCAAAAATACTTGTCTTTTGTATATAATGTCTATAAGTTCAATAGTCAACACAATCACTTTAAAATTTGGAAAACCTTCTAATAAGAAACATCCAATATGGGTTCTAAAGTTGATGGCTCAAGATGTGCTTGTGGTTTCTTTCTCTATAAATAGAATCTCGATTCCTGGTAGGGGTCGTCAAACGCATTCTATAGTCCATATTATAGTAAATCTCAATCTCAAGCTGGCATGGATCTCTTATCCATATATTTCAGAAACTTGATTCCTAATATATTAGAATCACAAATCGAAACAACAACATATCTTTTTTCCACATATGTCAGAAACGCGATTCCATAGATATCGGAAACTTGATTCCACATATTAATGAATCTTGACTCTTGGAGTGTCGATTCCAGGGGGATGAGAATCTCGATTCCAAAGAAGACATGAAACTTGCATTTATTTTGGTCGAAAAACGCTCCTCAAAACCTAGGAATTTCATTCCTAATGATTCCTATTGTACGGACAACGATTCCTAAGACAAGAATCTTCTAGCCAGTCGCGATTGCAATTCCTAAAACGATTCGGGTTCCTAGACATTTCCAACAACTACGGTTTAGATTGTCTATGGGCTCAATTGGGATATTGATAACTCCTTGGAAGGATCATCTAGGCATAGTTATCATGGCTAGATTGGGCTGGCTGGTCCAACCAAGTAGACTGTGGGCCGGTACCTTGCCTAGTCTAGTGCAAAGTAAAATGGGGTTTAGCCAAAATCCCGTCAAATGGAATGTTTGACTAATCTTCTCTGGTCTGACTTGCAGGTTTTGTCCAATTAGATCGGTTAAAAAATGATAAGCAATTATTTAAAATATTCATATTTTAAACTATTTTTGCAATTGTTCTATATAATTTTTAAATGCGATCCAACTAGTTTGGTCACTGTTTAGACCGATTTTGACTATACTAGACGTTGATCCTGATAACATTGATTTGTGCATTTTTCTTCGTCTTAAGTTTATTTTATTTTCTATTTGATCACTTGATCTGAAGAACTTTTAGGATCTTCCTGGTATATTTTCATCTCAGTTCTTCTATTTTCTATTTGATTAGTTCATCTGAAGAACTTCAAGATATTATCTATTTGTTTATATCATATATGTCAATATCAGTATCTTTTAGATTCAACTCGAATGCGTGTGTTTATTTTGTCCATATAGTAAATGTAACTCTCAGTGTATTCTAACTCTAGTTGTTCACTTGATCTGATGAACTGTTGCGACGATTTAGCTGCCAAATTTGCTCCTCAACCTTCTTTTTTCATCTCCACTTACCTTCCATGTTAATGGTGCCCACAATTACTGAACCGCCAAAACCAATGTCTTCATTGCAATTAATAAGATGTGAATTACCTATCATTTTTAAGGTTCCACAAAATTTTATCAGGCATATGCCAGATACTTGAAAGAATGGCATTTGCTTTTGATTTTATCTGGACAAGAAACTCTCCCAAGTGGCTATTGAGAGATTTAATCCATTATTACTTTACTAGAAAGGAAACATTAAAGTAACATAAGGATATTTAACTCGCATTTCAAGAACCAAAACTTTTTCGTGCTCAAGACCCAATAATCTCAAAACAGTGTTCTGGTACAAGCCGGAGTCCACTCAAACTCGGGTGAGTTACTCAGACTTCTGAGTAGCCCCAAGTTTTGTGTACAACTGGGGCATATAAAAGAATTTAAAAAAATAAAAAAATGTATAAAATTTTTATTTATTTATTATGATTTTGATGTTTTTGACAAAGGTAGGTTAGTATTTTGTGCCATAATCCCTAATTTATGTTTTCTATATTTTTTAATTTTTTTAAAAGTGTCTGTGTGTAGGACGCGAACAACTCCACTTGGACTCGCGTGAGTAACTCGGCTCACTTGGCCTCTAGCTGAGCTGAGTTCAGAACCTTGGTCTCTTAGGCCTTGACCCATTAGCTGAAAAGAAATTCATTCTTTACATGGTTGTTCTGTAAGGTTATTGGAAGTATGAGTAGCCCCAAATTTCGATTGGATTCACATCTTTGTTCATTCTATTTTCAGGTAAACAAGTATTATGATCTTGTGACTAGCTTTTATGAGTATGGCTGGGGTGAGTCTTTCCATTTTGCTCCAAGGTATGTGACTTGGTCGATTATCTCATTTGAAACAATTTGATTCTCTTTCTCTCTCTCTCTCTCTCTCTCTCTCTCTCTCATATTATATTCTCTTCTAACAAATGATTGCATGCTAAATATGTTTTTGGAAGATTACCAAAACTCTTTAAACAAACCATGGTCTTAGCAGTTGCTTTATTGTAGATGATGAAATTGAACACCTCTATAATTTTCAGATTGAAAGGAGAATCATTTCGGGAAAGCATCAAACGATATGAGCACTTCATTGCTCTGCAACTTGGTTTAAAACCAGGAATGAAGGTATTGGATGTGGGGTGTGGAGTTGGTGGGCCGCTACGCGAAATTGCTAGATTTAGGTAACATATAATTTACTAGGAAATGCATGTCCTTACTTTTCTATACCTAATGTATTATAAGAAATCTGTATTATAATCCATATGATCGTGGTGATCAGAGGGTCCTGATGGTAATTGCCAACTCACCTTCCGATCAATAAATGGGATGGTGATGGAGGGAAGGTGGATATACAATTTGCGCTCTCTCCACCATCCATTCATCCAGCCATGATGGGATGGTCTTTGATCCTTCTCTGTTCTCACTATGCTTTGCCATGAAAGTATAGATCTTATGGTACTTTCATTTGTACTGTAATCGAGCAAGTTTAGAATATGATGAGCTTTATGAATTGCCTATTATTGACTGCATGCATGCACACCTATGTCAAGAAGATACCAGTACATATGTTAGTGTCTGACATGGATATGAGTGTTAGTATGCCAATTTCAAAATTGATATTTTAAACATGACACATCCATATGTCATTTAGGTGGAAGGTGTGATTTTAGGTGACCTTGAAGTACTTTGTGGTGAGATTTCAAACAAAAAAAGGTCAACAAGAAAGGTCTTAAGTTTCCACAATGTGAGGGGTACATCCATGTTACGTACATGCTCACATATCTATAATGTTGAGCATGGCCGCTTCTAACATGGATACAACTGTCAAAAGTGCTAATCCCAAATCTTTTGGACAAGGTGGGGTCTTAGGTGATCTTAAAGTACTTTTGTATGGGATTTCAACAAGAAAGGTTATAAAGAAGGGTAGGGCATAAGTTTATGTAATGTCAGACACAGGTGCTCTGTCCATATTGTGAAGTTACACACCAAATACCACATATATGCACACATATATGTAATGTTGCACTTGCTTATGCAAGAATCTGCAGATAAGTAGAGTAACAATAATCTAGAGACTATCATTTTGAGAGTTGGAATGCCCACTATATTGGAAATCCTAATCCAACAACAAACATGAAATCTTTTGATGTGATTCTTTTTTGGGATCAACTAGGTCTACGATCCTAGATCCTTGAGCGTATTTGCATCCATAGAGAAGCCAATTCTTGCCAAACTCTTCCCTTTTGACTAGTTTTTTTTCTTTCTGAATATATTAGTTCTCTTTGTTGACATATATCTATGCTATCAAATGGATCATTTGGTTTTCTTTTTCTTAGGGAATCCAATGATGAAAAGCTTTAATATGCACATTTGCAACATGAGCATGTCATTTTGTATTGCATTTGAATAGCTTTGAATTGAGGAGTCGTAGTTTTTACATTTTAATCTTCTATTGCAGCTTAACTTCCATTACTGGAGTGAACAACAATGAATATCAAATTTCCAGAGGAATTGTAAGTAATTGATTTTTTTCGCATATATATGATGGTACTCAGTCTGTAGAGCATTATTCGTTGACCTTTTGAGTGAGACCTGGGCATTATTTTGTGACCCTACGATACTTAGTTTGTAGGGCATTTTACCCTTTTTTGGACTTCTCTTTTTACACGACATTTTAGACTGCTCTGATATCAAAAAGAGGTAGAGGGTAGAGAGGGCTTCAGGAGGTTGGAAAAGGGTCAGAAAGAGGTTGAAGGGTAGCGAGGGGCTCAGAAAGGCTGGAAAAACGTAGGTTTAAGGAGTAGAGAATGGGAGTTAAAGAGAGAGTAGAAAAGAGACAGAAATAGCTAGAGGGTATAGAGGGGTTCAGAAAGCCTGGAAATGGGTCAGAAAGAGATTAAGGGGTAGAGAGGGGTTCAGAAAGGTTGGAAAAAGGCAGGATTAGGAAGTAGAGAATGGGAATTAAAAAAGAATAGAAAAGAGAAGAAGGAGAAATGGAGGGAGCAAATGATTAAAGAGTAATTAATCCTTAAGTTATAATTAATCCGAGAAGAACTTGAGAAAGAGAGTCAAAACTGTTTTACGGCTTCTTGGATGAAATTTGAGGGAGAGAGAACTAATAAGATGGAAAAGAGAATGGTTTTTTTTTTACACAGGGGTGTTACCTGGAACAATAAGGAGGTAGAAATACGCTAGATGGGAGGATAGACGAAGGGGGTTGAGTATTGTGCTCAACAATCAACAGTTCGCCGAGATATCTTTTTAAGAGCTGCGAGGTGCTGGCCCTGTCGGTCAGATCAGCTACTGGAACATTCAACAACACCTGACGGTGTCCCTAACTGATATTACGCTCATAGTAAAAAAGAGCCTCGATATCTCGAGTTTCATCGGGGAACGAGGTTGGACAAGTTCACCAAAGTATTATTAGAGCACAAATATTCTACCGGGCTTGGTTACCCAATTTGTTTTGCACAAGCAAACACAACTTCACTTTTTCTTTATTTTGTGCAAAGATGTTACATATTTATAGCTAAAAGTAGCTTAGATTACTACATAAGGTTTACAAAACAATGGGCTGAAACCATGGGCAAAACTAATACCACCATAAAAAGCAAAATCATAAAGTACATTAGTACATCCACTCGTCACTCATTCTTTCTTCCACTAAAAAAGCAAATAGTACATCCATTATTTAAAAAGTAAAACCATTTATAAAAAGTAAAACTACTCTTCTTAAAGTAAAACAGCTCACAAAAACCGTGGGCTATGGTTATAGTGTGACCAATTTCTTCTATGACAATATTTGCATCCTGAAATGCTTCTTCGAGTTGTTCCGCTGTCCTTCTCGAATTTCTGGTTTTGGAAACAGTGCTCCGTGCTATTTCGGGGCTTTCTATGTGCATTGTGCTGCAAGTCAATGCAGTCCTTTGGCATTTAGATTTAGCCCTTGTTTCTTGTGTAAAACTTGTAATGTTTGAAATTTTCTCTTTTGTGGATTTTTCTAAATTTGGGGATGCTATACTCTTTGGCTCCTTCTACAGTGTTACAAACTTTAGATCTTACTTTTATATGTCCTAGTGTTATCTTTATAACATATCTTTTTTATTTCACCTCTGGCATATCTCACAACATCAGCTATTATCAGGTTTTTGTACTGCTATATTTTTGATGCAAGGAAATTTGAGGGAACAATAAAATTAGCAAGAAACAAGCCAAACACAAGCTTTTTTAGAGAAACCCTAAAGCTTTCTCCCACATATGGTTCAAGCCTTACGCTTTTTTTACATAACAGTCTGTTTTTTTCTTATAGAGGAATACGTGAATACCTCTCCAGTCCATCCACACATTTATTTATAATAGAGAATTATTGTTTTAGATGATATTTGTCCATACAATTAACTTTTGACCAAAAGGTCCTAACTTAAGCATAACTTGAAACTAAATTCCCTAACTTAAACTTAATTTTTGTAATAATAAATTTACCCCTGTAAATAGTACTCATGAATAGGACTCATGAATGATACTTATGAGTAGTTCCCATGAAATAAACAAAAAAATATAAAAACTCTAGAATCCTAAAAAAACTCAAAACTCTAGAAATAAGCTCTAAAAGCAAACTATAACATACATCTTTTAAAGTTGAATAAAAATGAAGAACAAGAGCAATTTTTTCCTCCATCATTCTCCCTTGGTTGGAGAAAATTTGTCCTTGAGTTTTGTACTGTGCCAAGACGAATTCAGCAACAAAAATACCTTCTTCAACCTTCTTTTGCTTTGTTGGCTAATTCCTCGAGAAATGGATCTTGATATTGTATATTGAGGAATTATGGCCACAATTTGCAGTTTTTGAATCAACCATGCTTCCACTGCACAATTTTGATTCTAATACTTTGAATTTCTTGAATGCTCTATATCTTCAATATTAATGACATCTTCAAAGGCCATGATTTGAATCAGTCCTCCTGTTGCCTTCTTTCTATATTCTTCACCTCCTTCCAAGTATCTTCACCTTCAATCTTGATCCTTATCATAAATCGAATCTCCTGAGAAATCTTGCTGTTCATCTGAGTATATATCGAAGATTGGTGGTGAATCCCAATCTACAATTTGCTGACTTTTAATGAAATCTATGCCAAAATAAAAAATTTCATCCATAAAATCGAAAACCCTTGAGTGGTGTTCCTCATATCTAGGTCTTTTATCGCTATCCTCATCACTCGACTCCACACGCGGAGCGAGAAAATGAAAAGGTTTGCACTCGAGATCCTCTTGGGCTAAAAGATCACTGTCTTGCCCATTATTGAGGCTCGCGAATTGCTGCACCAGTTGTTGTACTTTCCTTTCAAGTTCATCAATTCTGTCATCTATTGGATTGCGGAGGAGATCTACAAAAATCTCCCTTCTGCGGCCCCTTCTAGCTGCCATAGATTTGCGAAATCACAAACTTTAAGCAAATAGTCAACAAAAAATTGTTGAAATCAACAAGATCTAAGTTGTTTTGACAAAACTTTGACCAAAATCAGCATACTGTAGACCCCATTTTAACTTCCCCTCTTTGTTGTTGACCTAGGGCATAAAAAAAATGGTGATACAATAACTTTGTACTTGCTACAGTAACTTCCATACTTGCTATAGTAACTTCCATGTAGATCGCAGGCTCTGATACAACTTGATGCAGGAAAATTAAGCGAACAATAAAATCAGCAAGAAACAAGCCAAACACAGGCAATTTTGGAGAACCCTAAACCTTTGTCCCACCAATTTTGGAGAAACCCTAAACCTTTGTCCCACCTGTGGCTCAAGCCTTGTACTTCACTTACAAGACAAAGTCATTTTTTTCTTAAAGAAAAATACGTAAAAACCTCTCGAGTCCATCCACGACCTTATTTATAATAGAAAATTATTGTTTTGGACAATTTTGTCCATGCAATTGACTTTTGACCAAAGGTCCTAACTTAAGCATAACTTGAAGCTAAACTCCCTAACTTAAACTTAAATTTTGTAGTGGCAAATTTACCCATGTGAATAGTACCCATGAATAGTACTCATGAATACTTGTAAATAGTTCTCATAAAATAAACAAAAAAAGTATAAGAACCCTGGAATTCTTAAAAAACTAAAAGCCTTAGAAATAAGCCCTAAAAACAAACTATAATATACCTTCTTTAAAGTTAAATAAAATAAAGAATTAGAACAATGTTTCCTCTATCAAATTTTCATAGAAAGTGTTTCAAGAACAAGTTTTGGAATAATACCTGGAAGGGATGCATGATAGTATGCGTTATATGTTGCATTAGTATGTAACGCCAATCTGTAACATTCATTGCTGTAGCTTTTGAATGTTCCTCAAAATATCATTATTTTGAAGTTTTTTTTTCTTAGCAAAACTGTATATGCGGCAATACTGTATTTGGGATTCGGAGACAAATTTTGAGATTAATTTGGATCCCAATTCAGTAAATCCTGCTACAACAATGACATTTTGTTCAGCATCATCAAGATGATTCCTTCCACCAGTGGCCAGCTCTTCCCTACATAAATCCTGTTGCATATCTTATGGCATCTGAATTTGGCCATCTTATGCTGGCTACATATATTTCTTTATGTATCCAAGCTATGATCTCTTGTTTTGTTTTTTAAGGAGAATGAGTTAACTCATCAATACTCAACATCGGAATATATTCTCCTATATTTCTGAGACCATATTGCTCAATAGTAGCAATAATTCTCAACATTTTCATCTGTGACACTTAGGATGATTCTTCCATTGTTCAAAATTTTGAAGTGAATGAAAGCTGGGAGGCTTGAATTTGAAGGCTTTTACAGCTTCATCCGCTTTCCTCTTTTTGTAATTTTCTTTATTCTCAAATATTTGCCAATGATTCTCATGGATTTGTATAATTTTTTCTACTTCTTATTTTCTTTCTTTTGCTTTGCTCTCTTATCAGCCAATATTTCTATTTTCTTTATTTCTTGAATTTATGATTCTATGGCTGATATATGCTTTTGAGCATATGAGCTTCTATTAATTAAGTAGTTCAACTGGCGTACCTCATCCTTTTGAACTCTTTCAGAGTTGATATTATGTTTTAGTTAGGACCTTCAGGATCTTCTAATTTCTCTAATGACTAATGGCTGGCCGGATTCTTCTTTTACTGTAGTTACCATATAGCTTTGAGCAATTTGAGGAACTTCCCTGTTAGGGGAAGATTTGTTGGGAAAAAGGAAATATTGATGATTTTGAGGAATATTCATAAAGCTACAAAAATGAATGTTATAGGTTGGGGTTACATAATAATGCAACATGCAATTGATATTATCTTGCATCTATTTCAGGTAATATTCTATAACTTGTTCTTGAAACACTTTCTACAAAAAATATAGTAGTAAAAAACTTGGTAATGGCTGATGTTGTAGGATATGCAAGAGGTAAAAGAAAAAAGTAATGTTATAAGGATGATACTAAGATATATATAAAAGCAAGATCCAAGGTATGTAACACCATAGAAGGAGCCGAAGAGTTTAACATCCTTAAATTCAAAAAAATCCATAAAAGAAGAAATTTCTAATCTTATAAGTTTTACACAAGAAACAAGAGGATTAAACCAAAAGCCAGAGGACCCTGCTTTGCCCCTCAACAAGAGGGGCATCTTGTAGCAAAATGCCCACAGAAAGCCCCGAAACATATCAAAGCACTGTTTGTAAAACCAGAAATTCAAGAAGATTGTTCTATGATAGAGACAACCGAACAACTCGAAGAAGCATTTCAAGATGAAAATATTTGTCTTAGAAGAAAATTGTCGCACTATAACCATAGCCCATGGTTTTTGTGAGCTGTTTTATTTTAAGAAGAGTGGTTTTACTTTTTATATGTGGTTTTGCTTTTTAAATAGTGATTGTAATATTTGTTGTTTGTATGGAAGAAAGAATGAGTGACAAGTGGATGTTCTAATGTAACTTATGGTTTTTTTTTTTTTAGGATGGTATTACTTTCCACGCATAGTTTTAGCCCATTGTTTTGTAAACCACTGTGTGGTAATCTGGGCTACTTTTTGCTATAAATATATAACCTCTTTGCATCATATAAAATTGAAGTGAAGTTGTGTTTGCTTGTCCAAAATAAATTGGGTAACCAAGCACGGTATATTCTTCGTGTTTTAATTGTTCTTTGGTGAACTCATTCAATTCGTCCAACCACGTTCTCAGACAAAACTCATGATATAAAAAAAACAGAAAGAGGTTGAGGGTAGAGAGGGGTTCAGAAAGGTTGGAAAAAGGTAGGATTAGGAGGTAGAGAACGGGAGTTTAAGAGATAATAGAAAATATTAAAACGGGAAAAAGAGGGAGCAAAGGATTAATTAAGAGAGTAATTATTCTTTAATTTATAATTAATAAGCGAAGAACCTTGTAATTAATGCTTAATTTATAATTAATCGGAGAAGAACTTGGTAAAGAGAGTCAAAATGATTTTGTGGCTTCTTGGACAAACTTTGAGAAAGAAAGGAGAACTAATATGATGGAGATGAGAAATTCGTCACCGTACTTTAAAAAAAAAAAAAATTGTTAGTGGATCTCTCCTTAACCCTTTTCACTTTTAATACCTTTCTCAAAGCCTTTATGAATCTTTTCTTTAGCCCTATTTACTTCTCTACCTCATTCTGGTATCAAAGCCCATAGCTTCATTCCTTTGGCTCTCACTTTACCACAATGAAGAGTGGTGGAAAAGAAGTTTGCAGCAATGGCGGTTTACATGTTTGGCACTGAGTTAGTCATTCAATTTGATTTTTATGATGAAAGTGTGCCAAACAAGTTCACTATTTCTGCAGTTGCTAATAAAACAGGAAATGTCTATTCCTTTAGAGACCTACAACTGGATAGTCCTCTCTACCTTAGGAAATCTCAAATGGGAAGGTGTTGCCTTTCTAATAGATGAAATCGTTCAATGGGGAATGATATTTTCAGATTTTAATAGGAAGAGTATATACTATAAATTAATATACATCGAAGAAGGACACTTTGCAAACTGGTATTGCCCTAGTTTCAAAACCATTTGCAAAAAATTACCCCCTGAAAATATGAAGATTTGTTAAAATTTATCATTCTCCTTCCAAAGCAAAACAAGAGATCATAGCCTGGGTACACAAAGGTATAGATGTCGTTAGCCTTAGAAGATGATCAAATTCTGATGTCATTAGATAGGCAACTATGTTATTACAAGGAAAAGCTGGCTACTGGTGGAGTCATCTTGATGACATAGGAAGAATACCAATATTGTCACAGGATTTACAAAATTGGGATCTAAATTAATCTCAAAATTTGTCTTGGAATCACGAATGCAGTATGCCACAGATTTTTTTTTATTGGAAAAAAGAAAACTCCAAAGTATTGATGATTTTAAAGAAATTTTCAAATGCTACAGTAATGACTTCTACACGCTGAGATTACATAATAATGAAACTTGCAATGCATACTATCATGCATCCCTTCCAGGTAATATTCTAGAACTTGTTCTTGGAATACTTTCAATGAAGAACATAGCAGTACAAAACATGGTAATGGCTAATGTGGTGGGATATGGCAGAGGACAAATTAAAAAGTTGTATTACATAGATTGCACCAAAACAGTACATAAAAGCAGGATCTAAGGTATGCAATACAATTGAAGGAGTAGAAGAGTAACGATATCCCTAAATTCAAGAAAATCCATAAAAGAAGAAATTTCAAACCCTACAAGTTTTACACAAGAAATAAAAGGATAATGCTGAGTGCTAGAGGACCATGTTATACTTGTCAATAAAAAAAACCTTGCTTTTTTCAAAAAACAAGAAGAATACCTTGCTGCACAATGTCCACGAAAAGCTTCAAAGCAGAATAGAGGACTATTTGTAAAATCTGATATTCAAGAGGACTAGTCCATAATAGAGACAGTTGAGCAACTTGAAGTATTTCATGAAGAAAATGTTTTTATCATTGAAGAAATTGTTTAGCTATAACTCGAGCCCATGGTTTTTGCAAGCTGATTTACTTTGTTCAAGTGGGTTTGCTTTTTATAAGTGGTTTTGCTATTTGTTTTTTGAGATAATAAAAGAATGTGTGGCGAGTGTATGTAATAATGGCTTTGTAATTGGCTTAGTACCTGTTGCTTTTAGGTAGATGTACTTGATGTACTAAGGTACTGTATGATGTACTAAGGTCCTGTGTGGGTTTAGGGGTATTACTTTTCATAATGGTAACAGAAACCACACAACCTTATCACTTTTCGTAATGGTAATAGAAACCACACAATACTTTAGTACATCATGTACATCCATATGTCACTTATTTGTACATCTACTTAAAAGTAACAAGTACTAATACAAAGCCATTATTACATACATTTGTTATTCATTCTTTCATTCTCTCAAGAAGCAAATAGCAAAACTACTTATAAAAAGCAAATCCACTTGAAAAAAGTAAATAAGCTTGCAAAAAGCTTGGGCTCGAGTTACAGCTGGACAATTTCCACCTTGCTCAGCTGTCTCTATCATGGTCTAGTCCTCTTGAATCTCAGATTTTGCAAATAGTGTTCTGATATGCTTTGGGCCTTTTTGTGGACAATGTGCAGCAAGGTGTCCTTGTTGACATGCATAACAGGGTCCTTTAACTCTTGGTTTTATCTTTTTGTTTCTTGTGTAAAACTTGTAGGGTTTGAAATTTCAATTTTTATGGATTTTCTTGAATTTAGGGATGTATTCTTCTGATCCTTCAATGGCGTTGTATACCTTAGATCTTGTTTTTATGTATGTTTTAGTGTCATCTTTGTAACGCAACTTTTTAATTTCTCCTCTGGCATATCCCACTACATCAATCATTATCAGGTTTTGTACTGTTATGTTCTTCATTGAAAGTGTTTCAAGAACAAGTTCTGGAATATTACTTGGAATATTATGTAATCTCAGCCTGTAGCAGTCATTACTGTAGCTTTTTAAGTATTCTTTAAAATGATCGATACTTTGGAGTTTTCTTTTTCCCAGTAAAACATTATCTGTGGCATACTGTGTTGGTGAGTTCAAGATAAATTCTGAGATTAATTTGGATCCCAATTCTATAAATCTTGCTACAGTAATGTCCTTCTGCCTGGGATTAATACGATGAGTCCACCAGTAGCCAACTTTTCCTTGTAAAAACCTAGTTGCATATCTAATGACATCAGAATTTGGATATCTTCTTATGCTGACGATATATACTCCTTTGTGTACCCTAGCTATGATATCTTGTTTTGGAAGGAGAATGATAAACTTTTAGAAATCTTCGTATTTTCAGGGGGCATTTTTTTTCAAATGATTTTAAAAATAGGCAATGCCAGTTTGCAAAGTGTCATTATTCTTCAATATACATTAATTTGTAGTATACACCCTTTCTTTTTGAAAAATTGAAAATATCCTTCCCCACTGAACGATTTCATCTATAGGAAAGGGAGCACCTTCTTATTTGAGATTTTTCAGAGTAGCATCATCAAAATCTTCTTCCTTAAGAGAGCTATCCAGTTGTTGATCTCTAAAGGAATATTGATTTCTTCCTTTATGAGCAGCTACATAAATAGTGAGCTTGTTTGGCTCACTTTTATCATATAAATCAAATTGAGTGAATATCTCAGTGCCAAGCATGTAAACTGTCATTGTTCCACCATGCTTCACTGTGGTAAAGTGGGAGCCAAAGGAATGAACCTATGGGCTTTGATACTAGAAAGAAGGAGAGAAATGAAGAGGGTTAAAGAAAAGATTCATAGAGGCTTAGAGAAAGCTATTAAAGTGAAGAGGGTTAAAGAGGGATCCATTTATAAAGGTTTTTTTTTTTTGGAAAAATAAAAGAATGGTGGCGAATTTCTCTTCTCCATCTTATGAGTTCTCCTCTATCCCTCACATTTAGTCCAAAAAGCCACAAAATGGTTTTGACTCTTTTTCCCAAGTTCTTCTTTGATTAATTATAAATTAAGGATTAATTACTCTACTACTTAATCCTTTGCTCTCTCTTTTTCCAATTTTTCTTTTTTCTATTCTCTCTTTTACGCCCGTTCTCTACTCCATAATCCTACCTTTTTCCAGCCTTTCTGAACCCCTCTCTACCCTCTACCCCTTTTTGTGCCTAGGCCAAAAGAACATGAAAGTTCATTTTTCTTCGCTTACAAGCACATTAAGAATAAAAGGAATTATTCTAATGACATTTTTCAGAAATTAATATTTGAAGAATGCTTGGATTGTGAACCTCCATTCTAGCAAATTATTTTTGCATTTACACCATAGGAAATATTTTTGAAAAGTGATAGCAACCCATCTATGGATGGAATGCACCTCGTACGCCCTTAATTGTGAAGTCTTAATGTGAATGCTAATTTTCCATAATATTAAAAACCTTAAAGCATGTTGTATAACTGCTTGAAGGATCTTTGATAGGCCTTAATAAAATTTTTCACTCATCCTCTGGATTCTCTGGATGGAATAACAGACAGCTATATAAGATTTGTCCATTCTTTTATGGATGCATCCCCATTTAATCAAATTAATCTGTTTATCATACATAGGCTCACTATATTAATTCTAAAGCTAATAAGAGCAAAGGCTATGGTCGGCATAATCTGCATAATAACCCCTATCAACCAAACCTGCTTGCGGGGCTATTCCGCGATTCATACATGTCCATTTTGATATTGGATTAGCATAATATAAGGTAGAACTTAATTTAGTTCTCTTCTGATGGATCATTGGTAACCTTCAAATGGGGATTTTTTTTTTTAATGTGTGCTAATATCTCAATCTTCTTATTGTTGACTTATTTTTTTTCTGCGGTAGTCTAGTCTTGTATGAGTAAATATCCCAATGTCAAGTTCCATATTTAATTATAAAGATAGGTCTGGATGAGTTGGATCAGTTACCTAATCTGTAATCTTGAACAAAAGTGTCCTGGACAAACATTAATTTATAAAGCCTGATCAGAATAAATATTGGACCCAACAAATCAATGAATCTTATGTATATGTCACCGAAGCCAGCAATAGGTGCAAATATGAGGTAGAGGACTTGATCTTGATATATTTGTCAAGATTGAGGTATGGAAGCACAGGCAGAGAGAAAAAATGACAAAATATCTGTTGAATTTTCAATTTCAAAGAAAACATGAATCTAGTGGCCTCCTATTCCTGTTTGTCCAAATTGGCGTCAATGTTTCATCCTTAAGGCCCATGGCCCATCTCAATACCAAAAGCTATGGTTACATTCAAATCTTCTCTGCCAGCTTATAAAAAAAAAGATTAAAAAAAAAAAGTTAACATCTCACATGATTGATTGAGGTCTGAACTAGCTGATTTTGTTTTTTTATGTTGAATGACAGAATTATCCCTAATTCCTTGACTTACTATCATGTTTCAAATGAAGTTATTGTTGCTGTGCAGGAACTCAACCGTATAGCCGGGTTAGACGAAACGTGCGACTTTGTGAAGGTCAGCCTTTTGTAAATAGACACTTCTTAATTCCATATTGTGAAGACTTCTCTGGCCAAATGGTCTCATGAGTTTGCATTCTTCGTGTTGCAGGCTGATTTTATGAAAATGCCATTCCCTGATGACAATTTTGATGCAATCTATGCAATCGAAGCAACCTGCCATGCAGCTGATGTAGTATGTGCTCACCAAACTGTGTTTGTCGTGGAAATTCCTATCTGCATTTTCTTTGAAGGTTCTTACAATATAATTTTAGTGGGAGTGACTAATTCTCTCATGAAAATCAGGTTGGATGCTATAAAGAGATATGTAGGGTGCTAAAGCCAGGCCAATGTTTTGCTGCATATGAATGGTGTATGACTGATTCTTTCGACCCAAACAATCAAGAACACCAGAAAATCAAGGTACTCTTCCGTTTATGTGTTTCTGTGTGTGCACACTCATGAGAAATGCCAAAATGTTTCTGGTTTTGGTATTGCTCAGAACCAGAATATTTGGTCACACCCAATGCTTCTCTCTTTCAATCCAACTATCAAGAACACCAGAGCTAGGGGATTTTGATCGAATTCAAAGACCCTGTGTGTGTGTGTGTGTGTGTGTGTGAGAGAGAGAGAGAGAGAGAGAGAGAGAGAGAGAGAGAGAGAGAGAGAGAGAGAGAGAGAGAGAGAGAGAGAGAGAGAGAGAGAGA
>NW_006497610.1:966733-1073222 GCF_000471905.2 Amborella trichopoda | reverse complement strand
TACTATATATATATATATATATATATATATATATATATATAGTATAGTAGTAGTAGTAGTAGTAGTAGTAGAGTAGTAGAGAGAGAGAGAGAGAGAGAGAGAGAGAGAACTACAGTCACTTAATTAGCATGGAAACAATAAGAAGTTCCAAAGTTGCTCCTTGCAACAAAACTGAGCAGAAAATGAGGAATTGATACTGATGTCCAAGGCGAGAAGGTGCAGCCTTGCATTTGCTAGCATTCTGAACGCACCACCTACTAACAGTATAAGCTCTCAATATCTATTGACCAGCAGCATGCCTTGCAATTATATCGACCTGCTTTTCACCAATTTGCGAAGCAATAGCTCATATGTCTCATGCAAACGCATCTTAAAGTTGAATAGAGAATCTGTGATGCATGAACACGACAGTGGACATGGCTACAATATTGGGTTTCCAAGATTTTGCCAACATTGATGTTCCACCCATTTTGAGGTAATCATGCATCATAGTACAGAATTCAGTTTAGGCTAGAGAATCAACCCAAGAAACATGAGACACATGTGATCTTAGTATTAATCAAAACAATGCATATGGTCCACACAGCCTAGTTCCAATATGCAACTAGAGGTAATTGTGATCTTACTGTAAATCAGAAACAATGCTTCTGGTTATATGGTTTAGTTTCAATCACGAAGACATCTATGACAAATTAGAATGTTGCTGCAAAAGCTTCTTCCGCATGCAACTAGAAATAAATGTGGTATCAACACAAATAAAAAAAACTGATCCGGCTTCACCAAAATATTAGTACACTCCCAAGCCCATAGAGGGTCCTGGCAAAAGTGGACAACTGATTTTTTGTCACTAATGAAAATGTTATAAGCTTCAAGAACCTGTGCACATAAAAACACCAGTATTCTTTCCCTCATCAAATCCTGGGGGCTTGTTGATGACCATGAAGACACTTCTACCATCCAAGACAAGCATTGGCAAATAATCCTAAAGGTGGATGGATGAGTGTCATTTCTAGAGGCAAATTAGCATGTGCTAGTATTTGAGTTTATTTAGATATATTCAATTACTGATATTGGAAACCAAAATTGAAGAATATTCACTACGAGAATGAGAGGCGTCACCCAGTATGTAGTGACCTAATAAAATTTAAAAAGTAACTTCTAAGAGGACAAATATTTATAACAAATTACAGCATCTCTCCTTTGAAATCTTAGTGCGTTAACATTTCAAAGAAAAAAAGAACTAGAACAAGATGCAGCTACCACCATCAAGATTTCTCTTCATAAAGTTCTAAGACAGGGAAGCTATTAATAACTTACCATATTCATTTAAGTAGTCCATGAGTAGTCTTGTGAAAATATCTGTTAGAACTTCTGCTTCTGGAGAATGTCCAGACTCAGGACAGTTGAAATCAATCTTAACATAAGCCTTAGGAGTAAAGAACAGAGTATCTGCCTTGAACCAAAGCCTCGAAAAGAAGGATTTTCTTAGAAGCACGGGAAATTTAGCCTGCTTGCAAGACAAATTAATCAACTTTGCCAACTTCTGGATAAAGAAAAATTTACAACAATGACATTAAATATATGGTTATGTACAGCCTCACTTCAGTATACCTTTTCTTGTACAATTTTCAGGGACAAATCAGTGGGTATAAAAACATTTGGTGCCGGTAAACTTAGCAGGTCATTGGGAGCTCCATCTTTCCATTGCTGCAAAGATTACAATGTTTTGTGAAGGATGCATTACGAAGAATATGCTGACTTAGACAATGCACACTCCTCAGAATACCAAAAGAAAGGCATATACCATACAACAAACCATTATACATAAAACCAACTACCAACCTGAATTGTGATATCCAAAATGTTTTCAACCGAGTATGTAGTTCCATACCATGGCTCAATCATGTTGGTACATCCGTCAAATTTCTTTGATTCCCAAAGGATTCTGTTAAATACAACATGAGATTAAATTACAGGTAAAAGTCCATGATCCATCAAATTATCTAAAATAAGAAAGGCACAGATGACTGACTGCCAACCAAATATGGAGGAAGACAGTTGCTGAGAAAGATGTGAGGAGCTCTCAGACCATAAGCAAATGTTTCATTAGGCACAATAGGATCACTTACATAACCCACTTATAAGTTAGATGGATAGTGAATATTGACTAGAATGACCATACACAATTCAAATGGCATACAAAACCTTATGCATAAAACCCATGGTCACGACAATATTATTACTCATGTGCATATGTAATGGCAGAATCTGGTCTTAGCCATACTAGAAATGTCAATCAGTTGATTCTAAGGAATGTATGTGCAAAGAGCCCTTGGCTATAGCAATGTCAAATGTAATGGCAGTCAACCACATTCTCTTTATTGTAATCATGGAAGAATAAATTGCAGAAAATCAGACAACGTAAAAAATTACAAGTGAGCAAAAGCATTAAGGGGAAGAGGAAAACCATGTCACAAGAACTCATCATGGTCAGTCATACCATCTCACAACACGCAAAGGGCCATCAAACGATGTTCAGCTTTCATGCTAGAACTGGAACTGCTGTATATGGCTTCTAGTTAAAAATACAGCAAACAAGTAGACAACTGATAAAGAAGGGTGAGAGAGGATGAGGTCTAGAAGCTGAGAGAGTTTAGAAGATAGAAGAGTGGGGGAGGGAAATATAAGAATCACGTAGAGGAGAGGAGAAAATGAGAGAAGGGTAACAATGGTGTCGAATTTACCCCCAAGCCCACTTAAATTTTTATATATTATTAATAAAATGTTAAAGTACAATATTGCCCTTTATGAAAGGAAACGACTGTCTTTATGAAAGGAAAGAATGCAGATAAGTCCCTAATAACTTAAATACAAGAGAAAATAAATATAACTTTGGCATTCACAACACTTCTTACATCTCCCGAAGCCCCAAAAACACAAAGGCAGATGTAGAATGCCTGGAATGAAGTCCATGACAAAAACCAGAAATTCAACAATACTCAGAACACTTAATATTTGATGGTGTTTTACTCAGACAGCATACTTTCTATGCAAAGTATGAGAATTATGACAAGTCCTTTAATTCCTACATGCTTTTATATAAACTTCAAGTGGAGTAAGAACATACTTCATAGCCATGCTTTTGCATCATTACATGTTTCATAGGTGCCTTTCCTTGGAACAAATTACATGTGTCAGAATATTACGAAGATTGGATGCATAATTCAAGAAAACTTTTTAGTTGTCAGTCAAGGTAAGCCCCAATTAAAACTCACTATCCAGGGAAATATGGAAAACATTGAAGGTAGCTAGTAATCAAAACTAAAATAGTACGTTATAGCTGTTTGCTTGACAAATTGCAGCAACAAGAAATAACAGGTTTTCATGGTTTACTATATCAATGACAACAAGCTCTCAGCAGGAAAGGGAAAAATCAATTTTACAAATGTTACCTGACATTACTTGGGGTCAACTCCAGTAATACCATTTGGATAGTATCTGGATTGAATTCTGGAAATAAGGATGATGCTGCAAGCCAATCGTGGGGTGGGTATAGCTGGAGAAACAGTATTGTGCAAGTATCATGCCAAGCAACTGGTCAGAACCAACTTTTCATTATTACTAGCAGGAAAACAATATAAGAAAAACATAATACAACCACAATGCATGAACCACCATCCTAAAATGAAAATTCCAATAAAATGGCTAAATTTAAAGAATTTCCACACATTTTTCTCCAACACATTGTTGGCAATTTGTAATCGCTGCCTGGACTTCCCAATTGAGGAGATCAAAATATGCTGGAAAGATTGAGGTGAGCTTTGAGCACTTAATGAATTAACATGACTAAAGCCAATTAGAATGTGAATACACAACCGACAAGGCGCCTACCAAAGGAATGATGCATACGTGGTATTACAGTTAGGCATCAGCAATGTATGCTTTGGGAAAGATTGCTAAAGACTTTCTGACGAACAAGAACAGATTTGCATCCTTGGATGAAAGATTCCAGAAAAGCAGAACTGTATATCAATTGAATCCTCTTGGTTTGCTTAATTCAATCCCAAGATTTCACAAAATGCCAAGTTTATCCTTATATTCTCTTAAAATAAGAAGTCTAACTAATGAAATTCTATTATGAAATTGTAGAAAATTATTAAGAGTAGTTTCATCATAATAGTCACTAAGCCATGTGGATTAAGCCTATTGGTAACATAAAATATATTGGTAACATAAAATTATCTTTACACATGCATGTGATGGTTGCACATTAGAATAGTTTCCCTACATGAAATTATGCCACTTCTATACATACCTATGATGTTAGACAAATATTCATTTGCATGTGTGCATCTGTAAGTTTACACATTGACAGTGTTACAGTGGACATCTACCCTAGTGGCAGTGTCTAAAAAGTGTCGTAGGTGCCTAGAACATTGGCTTAAAAGATCAATATAGTTAGACACATCTATGAAATCATTTTTCTTATTTCCTACTAGTATATAGCATATAAGTTCCTACATTATATTCATATCACATATGAAATGGTCTAAGATGAATACATCCAAGGGAACTTGGGGGTGGCTCCAATAGGCGCTAAGATGAGGGGAAGTGTATTTAGGTGGTCTGGCCCATAGTTGTTGGAAACGCCTAGGAACCCAAATCGTTTCAAGAAACGGAATCACGAAATCGCAACCGCCTAGAAGACTCCTATTTTAGGAATCGACATTCGTACAATGGGATCGTGGGGAACACGATTCCTAAATTCCTGGAATCGAGTCTCAACCAAAATAGATTCGAGATTCATCCACATCTGGAATCGACATTCCGGCCTCCTTGGACTCGAGAATCCCACCCATGGAATTGACACTCGAGGAGTCAAGATTCATTGATATGTGGAATCGAGTTTTTGACATATGTGAAACAGAGATAAGTTACGGTTTAAAATCATGATTCTAATATCCTTAGAATTGAGAATTTGACGTATATGGATCCGATATCCATGACAGTTTGAAATCAAGAATTACATTAAGTATAGAATGAATGCATTTGACCCCTACCAGGAATCAAGATTTCAATTATATGGAGTAGGAAGTTCCATACATATCTTGAGCCTTAGCAACTTTAAAACCTATATCAGATGTCTCTTCTTAGACTCGTAGAGAAAATTTTAAAGTGATTGTGTTGACTATTGAACTTAGGGTCAAATAATCTATTAGGAAAATTATATACAAAACATATATTTCGAAATTGTGATTTTGACTTCATTATTATACACATAAAATAGAATTATGTAGACAAAATAGGATTATGTATTTCTAAAAGATATGGAAGCAAGATTATGTATTGATTGGGTCGCACTTCCCTGCTCCTATGAACCGATATACTACACATTGTAGATTCTAAATTCAAAACCTTAACAAAACGAGAATCACTACATGTGGAATCATGTATCATTCGGCGTGGACTCAAGATTGAATCTATGCTAAAGTCACGATTCGATGTATTTAGGAACGACTTTCCACAAATAATGGGTTCAAAATTCTAAAGATGTATTAAAACGAGATTCCTAAATTAAGGAATCAAGATTCTCTGGTTCCGAGAAACAGTTTCGATGAAGATTCCTTAACAGAATCGCCGAATCGGGTTTTTGAACCGAAATCGCAGGGTCGGTAAAGAGATTCCAGTAACTATGGTCTGGACATATCCAACGTCAACCTAGAAAGAGCACCGGTTAGGAGAGGAAATTTGGTCCAAGTAAAAGGCTTTAGAAGGTCATGGGAAGGCCCAAAAGAACATAGATGGAAGTAATGACAAGAAATATGGTGACTTATGGTGACTTATGGTCAGACTGAGGTACGACCCTTGATAGAGCAGAATAGAAGAACAAGATTCTTGTAGCGGACTCCAAATAGTTAGGATAAGGCTTGGATAATGATATGAAATGATTGGGGCGATTTTAGAGCTTACAATGGTAATCCAAGATTACCAGAGTTCAGACCCTACCTTGAGCATTTTTTGTCTATTTATATATGCCCCATCCTCACATGTCAACACATGTCAATATGCAACACCAGCCATAAGCTAGAATGTAAAGATAACACAACCATGAGCTGAAATGTTAATGTAACAGTGACAAACAAGTGTAATGCTTATGTGCATACACGTGAAAGCTAGTGCTACACAATACATGTGCATTAGACGTGTAGAAGATGTGCAAGCAAATATCCGACTCTATCAATAATAGGTAGAGTCAGCCTACATAACACATATTTAAAAAAAAAAATGATATTATATTATATTGATGAAAAGGTGTTGACCCAAACTTGTGAGAAAGTTAAAATGAGTTATCATGTTACAAAGAGGTTCAAACTATATAGTTACTTGAATCATGTACCAAGGTCAGGATTCCGGTTAGGAATCGCGATTCCAGGGTTCCTAGGATGAACCATGAATCTGGAAGATAGGAATCACATTTGCCAATTTCATGAAACGGGTTCCCAATTATTATATAAATGTCGATTTGGAAGGTTGGAATCTAGATTCCATATCATAAAATTTGCAATTCGTCGTTGCACAACAATGTGATTCAACGTGTGAGATGTTGATTCCAATTCTTTAAGAATTGCGAATCCATGTTGTTTGGAAGCGAGCGCCATATCATCAAAAGGAGCAATTCTTAGATACATCAACCAATGTTTTGATCAACATCGAATCAAGTTCTAATGACACAGAATCGAGATTCAAACGCAAATATTGAATGAAATACATTCACAAATTGTATGTTGAAGGAAGAGCTCCAAGAACCGATGCTATGTTACCGGAGGAGTTCTAGGAACCCTTTTGTATCATGTCACAATTTTGTACAAAGTTAAATACCCATGATTTGCATTTCAAGACTGTGACGTTGTGAGAGCCAAAAAAACCTTAATAAGCTTTCGAGATGAATCCATGTACAATAATCTTTGCCAAGTCAGATTTATCAATCTATAAATCACGAAGTGGGTGGTAATCCTACCTCAAGCTAAGAAGTTTGGTTGGTAGCTCCACCTCAAGGTAAGATGTTTATATAGGATGCTTGCAATAACCAAATGCTTATTATTTATCATTTACTGTACCAAGTAAAGGATTATATGGGGCATGTTTGGCGGGTGATTCATAAAATGCTTATCTTGATCATCTGCGGTACTAAGTAAAAACTTATCATTCGTTCTCTCATTGTACGCTAGCTTGGTCTTTCAAGCTAATACCAAGCTATGGTATCATCTATGGTATCTGCTTGGTTTTACATAAATAATTTGGGTCAAGGTATGGTATGTCTATCCCCAATCATCTATGTAAAACTTTAAATCTTTTCTCACCAAAATATTTCTATCCTATATCGGAGGGGATGAGTGCAAGATTCCTGAATTGTGGGAATCTCAAATTCCAATCGATGGGGACAATGATTCCAGTACTGTAGGAATCACGATTTCTATTTTGTCAGATCGCGATTCCATAAGTCATTGAATTATGTGGGTCAAGTGAGATTCTTGAAAGGCATGAGACTCGATTCCAACATGATGGGATACCGATTCCTACAAATAAGAATCACGGTTCCTATTTTATTGGATTGCGATTCCGATTATTAAGAACCACACCTCCGATAGTTTTCATTATACAGATGGCGATTCCTATTTTAAGAGTCATCTGGCACATGCGATTCCGCGATTCCGATTCCTAAAATGAATGGGAATCACAAGCATTTTCAACAACTATAATTCAAACAAACACATCAAGTCAATTACACAGGGATCTTTGTGCCTATGGTGCAAATACATTCTATGGATTGTTGCCAACAAGAATTTGAGCTCACTCCAAGTACAAGTCTAGTGACCTACAAGAAGACTTGTATACATCACTTCCTAGGTAGTCAGGTAAGCTGTGCAGTTGAGGGTGCAATTTATAAATTGAATATTCTGTTAAAGCCTGCCTAATATCAAGAAATTCATTCATGTCATTGTTGGCAATGGTTTTTAGAAGATTCGTGTGGATTACTCCATGCTTGTCAAAAAAAGGAAAGAGAAGACAACTACTCTCATCCATCAAAAAAGAGAAGACAACTACTCTCATCCATCAAAAAAGAGAAGACAACTATTCTCTTTGACTACCTGGATGACACTAAGCTTAAAAGGAATCTGACCAAAGTCATTTGTCACCATGGAACTAGTACTTTTTTAGTTATTGAAACAGTAAATTCGCAGGAGCTATGATGCAAAAATACAGCTGTGGACACAGCTAAAACATCAATATTTTTGTATTTTAAATTTGTTTTAAAGATATCTAACAAGGATAAAGCAAAGTATCCATGCATCATAGCTCATGGAGGATTTCATTTTTTAAAGGAATGTACAGTATGGACTTGCTGCAAGGTAATAGCAATAAAGTCCAATCACCTAGAAAGGTGAATGATGTCTATGTGAATGAATAGCTAGAGAAATTAAAGGTAAGCTTATCAACTTGACTAGATCTAGCATACGTTTGAAAGGTGAGTTGGTTTATATACACCTAGCATGCCACGATTAGAGGTATTTTACTCGATCTTACAGTAAAAATTCTCAGAAGGTAATCTTATTCTCACATCAGCAATCAAAACAGAAATTTATTCTGACAGAAATTTATTCTCATGCCATAGACATCTCCATATATCAGTTTTGCCAACTAGCTCAATTCACTTGCTAACAGGAGGTTGGTTTCAAGCAATCGCACAATTCTAAGATGTAAACTCATAACATGAAAAGGCAAGAAACAATCTATAGTTGTGAGATCTAGTGCAAAAGCTGTGCTGCTTAGACACATTTTAAGAGCCAAACAAAAGAGCTGCTAGCCTAGTATGACAAGGAATCAAGGCCAACCCACTCAATACCAACCTTGTGAACTCAAAACACCCCTAACCTAATGTCTGTAAGTTTTCTACAATGTGTCTGTAGAAGTTTTGTGCAGCCTCTTTAAGTGAAGGTTTCTTTGTGCAGTTTTTCTTGTACTTTCTAGTGTCTTTACTATGTGAGCGTAGTTTCCTTTTTTGTTTTTTGGATAAATACTTGCATTAGCAGTTGCAGAAGTTCTGTAATTTTATACGATTAATGAATAATAAAAAGGACCTTGTGCAAAATCCAAGTACAGGGTTACGGTGCACACCACTTGTTAGACAGCACAATTCATGATATTCATAATATTTAAAAGTCCATCTTCCTATGGACATGCATTGTGACCCATGTAACCACTGATATGCTTCCAGCCCAGACTTCTATGAGAATTTATCCTAAACACAATCTCATGCATATAATTTCTCCAAGGAGATCAAAAGAACAAGAAACCATTTCAAATGCCGAAACGATGAAAGGTTTCACATCATAATAGCAGATTTTGTAATAATTTCTCCTCTAGCTTTTCAGAAATCCACCCAAAAGGATAGGTGACCTCATTAATGTGACAAGCTAATAACCAGATCCAAAAAATGAAAGGGTGAATCATGAGAAAATATCCCGGCTCAAAGTACTAAACATAGTAATAGAAGCAGCAATGTCTACCACTCTTCCTTAGGCAACTACAAGTGCCTCCTCGCATGCCACCAGCTCTTCTTGTCCTGTACTAGGTTCAAAGTAAACTGCGGTGATAAAGTCCTTTTGTAGCCAGAGCATTGGATCGGGTATCAACCTCTCAAATAACATTGGCCAAACCTTTTCCTCTTAGCTCGTTCTTCTAATGCTACTATGGCACAATGTCTAGACTCTCCCCAAAATCCCCTTGTCTGCACTCCTACTTTCGAAGACTGCTCTTGGCCAAGGAAACTTCTCACTTTTTAGATCTCTTAAATCTCTTGCAACCTTGCTTTTTCCCAATCTCCGGTCCTGATTTAGTTGTCTCCCCTTCGTGATTTTCAAGGTTTCCTCTTTCTATACTTCTATGACCCAATCCAGTCCTCCC
Source organism: Amborella trichopoda (assembly GCF_000471905.2). The sequence continues at coordinate 1,063,256 of NW_006497610.1, read as the reverse complement.
TCTCCCATCAATAAAGTCTGGCTTTGCCCCTTGCCTCCCAAGATACAAGCTTTTAGTTGGCTCACTATCCTAGGCCGCAATCTTAAGACCAACTACAAAAAAGAGGTCTCCCTTTCACTAACCGCTCTATGTGTTTTGATGCTAAGAAGACGTATACACAAACTCTAAAGGATTTTAATTGGATGTGGGTTACCCCTCAATCCACTTCCCAGCTCTTCTCTGCCTTTTTCTCTGCCTCATACCCCGCTGTTGGCATCTTCCTTTGGAGAACTACGGCCATTGCCAACCTATGGTCTGTCTGGCGTGAGAGGAACTCCATGGTCTTCAGAGGCATCCAACATACCACTGCTAGTATTGTAGAATCCTCTCACCTCGCCTTTTGGGCTTCCAACTACAAACCACTAAAAACTTTCTTCAAGTCAGACTTCATTTTGCACTAGGCTGACATCAATCCTTTTTGCACGCCCAAACCCTCCCGCTCATCCTCTTGGTGTCCCCCCCCCCCCCCCTCATCTCTCTCTCTCTCTCTCTCCTCCTTCCAAGAAGTCCATCAAGCTCAACAGTTTTGCTCTTTGGGCAGCTCTGGTCCAAGCGGTTTTGGCGGCATCTTCCACAACTGAAATGGAAACACCATCTCCACCTTCGATGGCTTTCACGGTTAGATGTTTCCACCTAGGAGGAGGCCAATGCTTCAAGGTCTATCCGGATTCAATCCCTCCTAGGGAATAAGCTCCTAATGGAAGGGGACAATGCTAATGTTCTGCAATGAGCTGCTAGGAGATGCTAGGTCCCATAGCACCTTGCTACTATTTGTTACAACATTTTTCATTTGTGTAGACCTCTTTGAGTCAGCTTCCGCCATATTTCGTGTGAGGCTACACCGAGGCAGCCTCCTTAGCAAATGAAGGGGCCTCCTTGCCGGGGAACCCACCTCTCTCCTGACTTCTCTTTTTTGAATTACAAGCTCTCTCTCTTTCTCTCTCTCTCTCTCTGATTTGCCCCTACCCCACCCCTCCCCCCCTTTTCTCCGAGCATCGGTCTATGGGTCCCCTCTCTCAACTTACTCTCTACCTCTTTCCTTTTGCTTCTTTGAATGGCCCCCATTTTTTGACTGCACTAATTTTTTGTACAACACATTTTTTGACAAGCTTGACAACCGACACCACACACCACTCTCCCTCTTCACTCTTCACTGCACTTTCTCTTCCCCTCCACCTAACTTCCTCTTTCTCTCTCCTTGTCTGTCTCCATTGCCCTCCCCCTCCTTTTTTTCTGATCTCTCTCTCTTCTCCTCACATTATTTCATTTCTTTTTTTTCCTTTTCTTATTATCTTTTTATATACAGGAGCATCCAGTTTGTCGACTGCCATATTAACTCACTCCGCGTGAGTAATTTTTGTACCTATTACTATCTTAAGTAATATTTGTCACTTTTCAAAACACAAAATAAATAAGCTCATTAAATGAAGTTTATATCAATTCGTACAGTTTTGTCACGCAGACATGGATCATCATGCCATGTTAAACAGGGATGGGGACCAATCAATGAAGCTACTAGTGCAGTTGAACAAGGGCTATCAACTGGTTGGATTAACCTAGCAAGGCATCTAGTTAACCAGACCCAGGTTCGGGCTAAGAACCATCTCCTAGACCCAAGTCGGGTAAGGCAAGACCCTTCAGAGTTTGGGTCCAAACTTGAGCGTTACCAGGTTAGGGTTTCAATTGATCTGACTAGACATGACCAATTTTACAAAGAAAAAAAGGTTACCTGATTGGGTCCAACCAGGTCTCCAGTTCCATCAAACCCAGGTCTGGATCTAAATTCCAATCTCGGCGGATCATGTCCCACTAACAAACATGGACACCTCCAAGCTTGGGTTCAAGTCCCTGTTGGAACCTGATCCAAGAGGCTTTGAACTATCTTACCATTAAGGTTTAGCCTCTAGACCATGTAAATCCCTATAGAAATAAAGTGGAACAATGGAGAAGTGTGGATAATCACCACATGCAGCTGCTATATGCATTGGATAAGCAATTATATAGGAGAGGTCTCACAAATAGAACATCGGAGACAAAAGACAGCATGGATTCGCCACATGTTATTGGTTACAACTAATTCACCATGCATACAAAAAGTTTTAGGTTTTGGGTATTCAAAGTTCAGAAAAGCAGAGGTGCCCTCCTAGGCTACACCTTGCCCGCCTAGATGAGAGCCTCATGAATGAGGCGGCCTAAAAGCAAACCCCCCCCCTCCCCCCCCCCCCAGATATATATTAAAGCAATAGTATATATATATTATTACATTAATGGAAATTTATCAAGACGCCGCTTAGAGATGAAGTATGTAATATTTTGCCCATTTGCAGCTACTCCTACTCAGACCATGTGTTTTTCTATGATTATTTTCAAGTTAAACAAAAAAATATGGATAAGGTTGTTAAATTGTTCATCTCTCACGGGTAATTTTATCAATATCCCTTTTTTTGGGTAAGTCAGTGGGGGAGAAGACCCCTACCCGTTTTTTATTAATAAAAGAGCAGAGAAAAACAATTAAGATACAACCCTATGGTAGAGCAATTGCGCAGGATCATGTAATAAAAGAGAGGAAAGAAAATCTGGTTGTCTATAGTGCCACACAATAGCACAGGGGCCAGCAACTGCCCTTTTAGCCAGGGCATCAACAACCATGTTAGCCTCACGAAAGACATATGTAATGGACCATCGATGAGAAGACAGTCTGGTGCAACAATTGTCTTTAGCCTCCATGGAGCATTGCATCGATTCTGAATGACATTCACAAGCAAGGCCGAGTCACTGTCAATCTGAATTGGAAAGCCATTACTTTGAATAACCAATTGAACTCCTTCCTCAATGTCAAGAATTCTGCATGGTTATTAGAAGCAAAACAAAAATGCTTTGCGAAAGCAGCAATAAAACTGCTCGCATTGTTCCTGATAACTCCACCACCACTTACTAAACCTGGATTTCTCAAGGAAGCGCCATCAATATTGAGTTTGTAATTATGAGTCTCAGGAAAAGACCACGCTACCGAAGTAAAGGACTCAGCCCTCTGCTGCTGCCAAGTTATCCGAAGGTTACCAATGATGGCCTTTTATCAATATCCCTTACATTAATATATTGTACTTTAGTACCAATAGTTAATAATATGCTTATGGATATTTGTACCATTAGTATTACATTCACACGTATATTATTAATACAGCAAGCTATTAAATATATTTGTAGTTTTGAATTGTAGTTAATACTCAATAGTGCCATTTAGTGTCATGTTACTGCATTTGTACTTTAGTACCAATAGAAAATAATATATTAAATATATTTTTGCTATTGTACTGAATATATTTTTTTCTTTAAAAGAAGTAACATTCACATGTACATTAATAAACAGAAATATATTAAAATATAATTTTACTACAGTACAAATATAGTACAACATATTTAATAATACTTCAATAAATATTCATGCTATTACTTTTAAGTATTGTATAGTATGAGACAATTTATTTTTAGTCCAAGGAGATTACAATCACTTTTGGCCAGTGTATGAGAAATCCAATGGATAAAAATGTGCACAACACTGGAGAAATTTTATTTTGGACATGCCTAAACAATGACACATTCTCAATAATGATTGTGACCTCCTTGTATCAAAAGTAAATGGTCTCATTGTATATATTTCATAATTTAAAGTGCCATGTATACTGTCAATGTATTAATAGTGCAGTTAACAGTACTATACAAGGTGAAAAAATCAGCGGCCCAGGCCCAGTTTGAGTTAAATGGTCTCATTGTATACATTTTCTTTCAAAATGTTCATCTTTTAAGGGTTTTAGAAACTTGTTTAAGGCATAAGGGATTTGTTTTGGACCCACATGGGAGGCCAAAGGCCACAGCCCCACATGTCTAAGACTCCCCCTTGTTTGGGAGCTAGGGCCCACCTGGGACCCACACCCCACTTGCCCTATCCCCCTCTTCACTCTCCTTATCAGGATAAGGTTGGTTGAGAGAAAGAGGACTTCATGGGATATGTGTCCCACTTGTTTTGGAATTATCCTAGTTTTAAATATTAATAGATAATTGGTTTCCTCAAAAGATAAGGACTTCTAAAAGGAAATTATTTCTAAAAGATTCAAATGTCCTAATGCGAATGGAACTTGGACTTTATGGATAAACCTAGATCCTACTAGAACTAGAAGAGGATTCAAGGATCCAAAAGATAATGGTTTTAGGATTCATCCCTTCATCATGATAGCTGATCTAGGGATTGAATTGCTCAAATTAAACCTATCTTCACCCCACAGATTACTTTGGACTCCTTAATCAAAGTTAAATCCTATTTGAAGATGGCTTACCCTAAACCCCAGAAACTAGTATAAATAGGGTCAGCCCCCTCATTACCGTCACCACTTTCTGGCCTCGCTCTTCCACGCCCCATTATTCTCTCTTCTCTCTCTCTCTTTTCCTAGGGTGACATGCACCCCTAAGAGCCTCCTCTAAGAGGCAAGTCCTAGCCCACTGTCATAGGAGAGGCACCATGCTACGCCCAGGGTCTGACCCAGGGGTGGCACGCCCCACTTTAGGATGATTGAAAGAAAACCCTATTTTGATATTAAGGGTGAAAGCCTAATTAATTTTCTAGAGGGCATCTTGCTAATGCTCTCAGCCCAGTTTGAGTTAGGGTTTGCCATAGTTGCTTCCTATCTTGTATAAGATTCAGCAAGGACCATTGGATCGGTGTGCCATCAGTTTGGTAATTGGTGGTGGGGTGTAGTAAGTCCTATGGGGGTGATCCTAGGCACAATATCGCAAGTTGCTTCCCAGTTTATTATTGCTTTCTAGTCTTAATTCATATTTGATTCTTCATCATCATCATCACCAAAGTCCTTTCCCAACTAGTTGGGTTCAGCTACACGAATCATCGTCTGCCATTATGTTCTATCAAGGGTCATACCTTTAGTGAGGCCACAGGTCCCCATATTTTTTACTACTTCCAACCATGTCCTCATATTTGTTTGCTATTTGTAATCGAATAGAGTTTTATTTTAAGGGTAGGAAGAGTGTGATCCATAGATTGTAGTAGGTTTTATTTTCTGTTTTGCATTGTAATTGGCACTCGTAAGTAGAATTGCCAATCTAATAAAAGAAAAAGAGAAATTTTTTCGAATTTATCCACTGTGCCCCTCCACAGAGCCCACCTTTCACGGCCTACTTAAGCGGCAAGGCGCCTGAATTTTGAACACTATGGGTATCTATTTTGTATTACTTTTAAGCCTTTCCTTTAAACTTTTTATCCACTTCCTCTAACTGCCTCACAAAGATGTGCCAATACATATGCCTGCCGATGAGCATAGTTAAGGACCGCATAGCACAAAAATAGTAACAAATTCCAATCCTGACTTTGATGGACATTTAGGAATGATATCAATTATTTCATGCCATTATATGTTGAAGAAATTCAATTAGATTTCAAACTTATAAAAAATAATCTATGTCAGTTTGCAAGCTCGAATTGCAAGCATCCAATAATAGAAACAAAACTTCAAATGATGCTATACATAAAGCATGCTTGAACTGTAAATGGTTTCCTTACCCGCATGTTTGAAGCAACTCTAGCCACATAGTTGAAGGGGGGCACTTTGTCTTGAAAATGAAACATGGTCTCCCCGATGGCACAAATCTTCAAAACAGAACCAATCAGATCTCTGCCAAGAATGGCATACCTAACTGATTTAACTATTATAATAATGATAAGAGGGCATCCAGAAGCAGCATTGCATTCCAGATAGTGTATAACAAGCAGGACATTTTACAAACGAGTTCTGCCCATTCAAAATGAATTGATAAGTTTCATGGATGCTTTACTTAATTTTTGTTATTAAAACTGTAGTTGCCAAAATTTTTAAAGCTTTCAAATGGCCAAGAAGGTTATCATCCAAGGACCTCTGCAGCACAGTAAATGGAAACAAAAAACATTTTCAAAATTTAACATGTGGAACTCCAATCTTATGGTTAACATGTACACAGAGCTGGCATGCATTGGATGCTTACAGCTGCATCATTTTCCATGTAACACAAGCACATGCACACTCACACGCACACACACACACACACAATAAGACAGAAACACACAAGGCCTCCAGATACCTCTGGTACATCTCACGTTCTCCTTGAACTTATAATCAATATTTTTCCCTTTTTATATAGCACGCCACTGAAAAGATAGGCATACCTCATGTATGCATCATAGAAGAAAGAAAGGCGGATAAGTGACAACAGTGAAGAAAGTTTGGGCTAAGAAGGAGAAAACAGGTAAGAATGGTAGAAGTGGAGAGAATGTATCAATGAAATGGGAGAAGAAGGGCACAGGCAAGTAGTGTCACATATGACTCACCAACAAGTTGAAATGTGAGGCTCATCCATTGTGAGGCTATCAGTGGCCATTGGCCTTGCAGTGCCCATGTAAGAAAGGTCTCCACTAGTTTAACTTTGTTTTACACATACATGTTTTTGTGAGAGTATTAGCTTTGGTCATGCATTTATATCTTTCAAGTCAGTAGATGTAATTATATTCTTAGTACCATAGCTCTGTATAATATACTGTACTTTCCTCAAATGGATTTTAATTGCATAGTTTCACTTCCCACATTCAAATATTTACGAGTTAGAAAATAGAAGCTAATTGTTTAGGCAATGAAATATCTGCCAAGTGTATGGTTCACTTCATGCAATAGGTCAAGCACGCTAAATTCAACTTAATTCAAATTTTAAACAAAACCCAAATCCCATTTAGCTGAAACTCATAATGAGGTGTTCCAGGGAAAGGTCTAGAAGTCCCTTGAAAGAGCATGAGAGGGCAATTCATCCAGAATATCCATACCTCTTCAAAGATCCATTTGTTGACCCCACTCTCTTTCAAAAGCAGTATGTATTTGAACAACAGTCCAACTATATCCTCCATGTGTTCTGCAATCCATGTAAAAGACTTGCATGATTAATAGAAAACAGACAAATATGGTAAAGGCCAAACGTTTACAATGATTAGGGACCTCGACTTTTTTGGGACTAGACTAAAATGTGATATACATGCCAAAAATTATTATGCACTCCAATGAAAATAAAGAAAATCATATTACAATAATACTAATTAATAACAATAAGAGTCAAGCAAGAACTATAAGAAAAATGACAATGAAAGGCAAGCAACATAAATATTGCTTCACGAAAAGAAAAGGATCCCACCTTGACCAGCATCTGTAAGATCAATCCCAACCGCAAAGAAAGAAAATTCATTACTCCAATCAGTTTCACCTGCACCAAGACTAGTAGCCCATCCTGCAAAATTTAAGCGCATGCATAAAAATCTCATCCAAGAAGCATTTCAAAGCCAATTAAGATCACTCCTAGATATCGTCAAATACCATATTAACAGAAGTCTGCATAAAAGATCTCAAAAAAGTTGGCTCAATAAAGAAACCAGAAAACAGCACTAACTTAACAGTATTGGTCTATAGGTAATGACTGATGCAAACAAGCCACGATGCTCTTTTCATAAATGGTAATGTACTAAACCAATACAAAATAACAAATGACCAGACCATACTTTCCAAGAAAATCCTCCTTAAGCAGAATTGACTTCTCGGATACAATCATACTAGCATGTTAACCATAAGTCCCTACTCAAAGAACACAAAAAACTTCCAAACTACAGAGAGAGAAAAACCAGGAAATCTTCGAGCTCCTCTTTTTTCTTTTTTCTTTTTTCTTTTTTCTTCTGGTTGTTAGATCTTTGAATTCTTCAAAAATGTCATACAGGCAATAAAGGAAATTGCACTGACACCAAAATTCGGAGAAACCCTGTGAAATGAGGCGACAATACCTTTGCGTTAACGCTAGATACAAGGACAGATCAACTTAAGATGTATCCAAATTAAAGGCAAATTGGATGCCGGCATTTTGTGGCCTTCAAAGCCCTTGAGAACATGTAAAAATAATATATATAGACAATATGTGCAATTCAGTGGGAGCGAATGTTAGTTAATTGACCTAGAATTGGGCAGTCTATGGCCCAGGTATATCCAAAACCCTTGCCCCTAGGTATACCCACTACCGTTGAGGGTTTTCTGGAGGTAATCCCGTGTTGAGGTCGAAGATATGCACAAGGAAAATGTTTGTGTTGGGTTTTGTGGCATTTGAAGGCATATAGAACTTGTAAATAGGATATTTGATAGTGGAATATATTGGGTATTTGTGGCCACTAAAGGCCGTATGAGAGCATGTAACCAAATTCACTATAGTGGAACAATATACTCCAGTGGGAGAGTGGTCCAGAGGGACCAAGAGATTATGGTCCAACAGAGGGGGGTAAGTAGGGATAAACTCAGACTAAGCTTAACGTGTTAGACCAGTCAAGTTGGAAAACCCTTAATTACCTGGGCATAGAGCACAACAGAGGAGGGTAAGTTGGGTTATCCCTTGATAGGTCAGAGTTGCCCAGGTTAGTGAGCCAAGGGACAGTATGACCCTTGTGTGTGATGGTAGGCTTGTAGAGACAAGGGCCAAAGTCTCATCATTGAACCACCACACGACATGTACATATGATAGCCGTATTGGGAAAGAGAGTCATTATTGTGGGTGATACTTGTACATGTACGAGAGATGACCCCTATGCACCATAGAATTATTGTTGCACTAGGTTTGTGTGACCTTGGACTTCTTTCTAGAAGAGATCTGTTATCCATAGACTGAGATTGTATCCCCTCACCTAATGGCTGGCTTTGGTGGCTCAATCATGAACTCCTGCGATGGTTTGTGGGTTATGGGAACTGCTGGGTCAGTTTAAGAAAGTGAGTGTGGACTATAGCCTTCAATAGAAGATGGAGTGCTTCAGCAAATTTACAATTCCTTGATCTAGTTGGTTCCGAATCCCATCAAAATTATTTAGGATTAATTATTTTGATGTTATATAATTTTTAGATTGATAGTTTGAATTTTTAGAAGTCTCTGGATATTTTATTTTTCACAAAATGGATTTATAAATAGAAAAATATTGAATTTTCAGTATTTTAAATATTTAGAGAAAATAAAATATTTATTATTTTCTAAAAATCATTTTATAATTTTTATAATTCATATAATTGTTGGGAGCCCACCATAATATATACATGGAGATTACGTTGGGCCCACTTATGGGCACCATAGAGTGGCACGCCGCACTTATGGGAGCCACTTCCCTATTTCATGATGAAGCCCATAAGGCACTCAATCAAGATGAAATAATTTGGAAAGTTTTAGAAATTAAAGAGAGATGATTTGAATTAAAAGCCTTATATTTATGCAAGAGATAGGAAAGTATGATATATTTTTCATATTTTTATAATTTGATAGGATTAAATTAAGGAAGATGAAGGATAAGGTTCTAACACCTTCCTTTGAAACGTGATGGTTGATCTAAAGATTGTATGGCTCAGATCTCTCAACCCACAGATCTCCTATAATCAATGGTCTGGATCTAATCTCCAAAGGGAGGGCTACCCCTAAGAAACCCTAGATTTTTACAAACAGTGGCCCAATCTCTACACTTCTCTGCACCTCTAATCTCTCTCTCTCTCCTATGAGTGGCACGACATCCTATCTAGATCTGATCTAATCTCTCTCTAAGATCTCTCATCTCTCTCCCTTAGATAATAGGGAAAATTTCGTACAGAACCCTAAATCTCCATCTTATTTCATAGTAGACCCTCCTTCCAATTTTCTTTCAAGCTGCATAAAAAAGTCCCCAAGGATTTCACCATACCCCCTCATCTCTTATCTCCCTCATTTATTCACTTTTGACTATAAAAATTAGCCCCAACAAATCCTTTTATACCATTTCAACCCAATATGAGAGAGAGATAGGGAGCCCTTAACGTGACATTAAGGGGCTGAAAAGGCAAAAAATATAATAAAAAAATATTTTTAAAATGTTTTTGGGTTAAAAGATAAAATGGGTTAAAAAAGTTTTTGAAACGTTTTTGGAATGTTTTTTGGTTGAAATGGTATAAAAAGGTTTGTTGGAGCTAATTTTTATGGTCAAAAGTGAATAAATGAGAGAGATAAGAGATGAGGGGGTACAGTGAAATCCTTAGGGATTTTTTTATGCCGCTTGAAAGAAAAATGGAATGAGGGTCTACTATGAAATAAGATGAGAAAGTAAGGTTCAGTACAAAATTTTCCCTAGATAATATTTAGAAAAAATAAAAGGGAGGCACACTCCTTCCAAAGTAGGAAGAAGGGGGCATGCCCATACTATGGCATTGAGGCCTTACATGCTGTGTCATTGTTCCATTGCTTTCAAATTTGATTAAGGGTTGTAGCCTACGGTCTCCCATGCTTCACAAATCTGAGATAGACTATTGATCTTGTGCGCCATTAAAAGAAGAGACCCGAAGTGAGGTGTGCAAAGTCTAGTTGAGGTAATCTTCTGGCAATTTTCTTTGTGATTTGCAGTCTTATGTTTTCTTGCTCCCATGAGTATTATGTATTTCATGATCTCAATAACAAGTTTATGCAATTTTGGTTGTATAATAAAGAACTATTAAAGTGGCAGCAAGTGAGAATCCTTGGGATTCTTTTGTGTTTTTATTGTTTCTCATAATGTATTTGGACTCTTGTAAGTAATCCAAGAGGTGAAAATAAAAGAGAAGAAGAAAAACTTGCCCGGGTTACTGGGAAGCTGCCCTATAAAGGGACACGTGCACATGCGCATAAAGAGAGCCCCTTTTCAACTGTGGTGATAAGCTAGACTTTCTCTTAAAGGGAAGTAACTGAAATCCACATTCCATGATCATGATCCCACTGTTTATTGTCCAACTTTGACAAGCTAATCATGAGCCCCTACTTTGAGACTGAGGGTCATGGATCTCAGTTGGGTTGGATAACAGGACAGTAGTGGATCGTGATTTTTGGGGCGAGTGGAGTGCCCTTATTGTCGCTATTTTTGACTCATTGGTACCAGTCCACTCCTAGTATATTTTATTTTAATATTAGAGATGGTTTTTATGACTTTTAAATATTTTTTCAGAATTTTAAAATATTATTTCTCCTGTAAAATACATTCAAAGGGTACTTTTGAAATTTTCATGACTTAATAAGCACATGTGGAGACCAAGGATCCAGCCTCTGTGCCACCCATGTGGGGCCCACATGACCTCTTAAGGTGGCACGCCACATGGTATTTCTGAAATTTTCAAAACTTGATAAGCACATGTGGGGACCAAGGATCCAGCCCCCACATGCATGTGCCACCCATGTGGGGCCCACATGACCTCCAAGGGTGGCATGCCACTCTCTTTTTTTTTATAAAAGGGTGGGGACACGCCACTTTTTGTGGTAAAAAAAAAGGGCCACACCCAAACTTTCTTTAAAACAAAAGATGGCTCTATGCCATTTTTTAAGGAGAAAGGGGGACGCCCCATTTTCTTAAAATTTAGTTCAAATTTTAAATTAGTTAAAGATGGGAAATCTCATTAATTTAAATTAGATTTGGTTTCCTATTCTAGTGGGAGTTATTTAAGACACCTGTTTGACGTCAAAATCTCTCTCAACTCACGTGTTGTTATTTAATTCATGCGACAATGTATCCATGCGTGTGCTTGATGTTTAGACTGAATTTCGCCCTTACCACAATTGCATATGCGAATGCAAGCAAACAAATAATAATAAATAAATAAATAAATAAATAACGATTCAAAGTGCATAATGTCCAATTTCCTTAATGGTTATCACTTTTTAAAGGTAATTGAAGTAGAAATCTTTATTCGATTCGAATGCTTCTAATAGTGTGAAGACTGTCTTAAATCACATTTCTAATAGTGCTAGGATGGACGGCCTTTCTCTAAAGTATAATTGGTAACTACAAAACATAAGATAAACACCATACATAGCACAAAGAAAATCCTATTTTGTTTGTATAATAATGAAGTCAAGATCACAAGTTAAAAATACATGGGATAATATTCATTTGTATCTTTTGTAGATAATTTCCCTAGTGGACTACTTGACCCTAAGTTCAATAATTAATGCATTGACTTCAAATCTGAGGAACCCTTTTACAAGTCTAATAAGAGACATTTGATATCGATTGCTTAAATAGGTTCTAACTTGATAAAGCGTGAGTTGCACCCGTGTACATAGTCACATCCGTGACAAACCACGTAAAGCCTAGTGTTTTTTTTCAGTTATTTCTTTTCTGCTTTATTTTCTTGCTTGTTGCCAGTTCTATTTTTCTCGTATTTTATTTACCAAAAATCAACCCGTCGGGTTTACCCAGTCCTTCAATCTTTTGCTTGGGCGACTAATCTCATTTACGGTTTTCTCCCGTTAATGGAATAATTCTAGTTATTTATCCAGCGCTAATGCCTTTTTGCAGTTAGGTATCCCAAGCAAGGTTTGAATGTCACTACACTTTGTGCACAAATAGTGCGTGTTGAGTGGCTTGTGTTGCGCATGGTTGATATAGGAAACATGTTTCTATGGGCTTCGTACTTGACTCTATAGAGTTACCAATCTCGATTGCCAATTGGGATCAAGCTCAATTCCAAACTAATATGAATCCAAGTTCCAAACTAGTATGAATCTCGGTTCCATGTACATCAGAACTCGATTCCAAATATGTCAAAATCTTGAATCCAAAATGGTGAGAATATCGGTTCCACATACGTTAAAAACTCAATTCCTAAGATTTTAAAATCTCGATTCCTTGGGGGTCAATTTCAAGGACGTAGGAATCTCAACTCCCAGGAGGTTAGAATATTGATTCCATACGTGCCGGAATCTCGATTCCATTTTGGTCAATTCTCTATTCCCAAAAAATAGGAATCTCGCTCTCTAAGATTTTCATTATACGAATGACAATTTTGAAAATAGGAATCTTATAGCCGCCTGCGATTCCGCGATTCCGATTCCTAAAACGATTTAGATTCCCAGGCATTTCCAACAACTATGGATTAACTCTCTCACCCCGTAGATTTCTTAATTATCTAAAAAATCTAGCTGGAAATTGGATACGGCAAACTTGGATTGGAATCCTATTCAAAATAGGAAATAGATATTGTTTCTATTTAAACAAGATTCCAGCCCGCTCTCTCATTACAAAAGAGATTTCTCTCTCATGCCCAAAGGTCACTCTCTCTCCGTCACGCCCTATTTTGCTTTCTTTCTCTTTCATCAAAATTAATAACCACGTGACCCTCTCTTTTGCCTTAGAAAGAGTCACACCATCTTCTCTTTCTCTCTCTTTTTTGAGTAGCCTCTATTAAAAGAAAGAAAATAAAAGAGAGGAAAAAAGTGGGGCTTTCAAACCCTAAAAGAGGCTTGCTATATTTTGAAGAAAGAAAGGAGAAGTATAGCCTAGAGAGAGATCAACTCACAAGTTCATCCCTATTTTGGTCCCATAGAGTTTTTACAAATCCTCGTTGATTTTTGAGCTCTCTAAAAACCCGAAAAAAAGAAATATTGCCTACAAAGCTTCCCTATCTCAGAATTTCCAGTAACATGTAAAGAAGTAAAAGTGCGTCATCGGTTAAGGAATCGGGTGTGGGGTGTACCAAGACCTGATAGGATAACTCCAGGCATTTTTCAATAAGTCTTCCCACAAGTTTTAATTAAGTTTCAATACTATTTCTTATTTTCTGTGAATTTTCAGGAACTTGTTTTGTGCTAAAAAGTATAGTGGAAGTTTTTTTTAAGCTCTTGGATAGTTTCTATCTCTCTTGGAAATAAAAATAAAGGTACGAGGTTTTATCTAAGACATTATTTTAATTTTACAGCAACATATTGTGGCTCATGAAAGTGAAATTTAGGTATTTGAAATAAATATAAAAGAAATTATTTTTGAATTTAATATCTTGAGTTCCATATAGCCACACTTTTCAGTTTGTAGGCCAAGAAGCCACTAGGATTCCCGTGTGCAATTGTGGGCCTATGAGAGTGATTGCCAAATTCTAAACAATTTTGTATGGCATGTAAACATGACAACCACATTCCAGGAAACAACCCTATAGAGTTGGTTTAAGAAGATGATTATGGATGACAGATTCTAGCACAGGTGGAGTGTCCTGATAGTCACTTTCTTGGTACATTGGTACAATCCACTTCTAGAGCTATTTCCGAATATTTTAGAATTTTTTTGAACATTAGAAGTATTGTTTTTCAACTTCATTTATGATCCTATGATTTTTAAAAAAAATTAAAAATTATTTTATGGCTTAAAAACTCTAAAAAGGAAAGTGTTGATATTCTATAAATTAATAGGGGCATAGTGGGATAAGTCTTGGATGATGATGATGATGATGATAGTGGGACCCACATTTTTTTAGGTCCCTCCAAGGGAAGGGAAGGGCTCAGCCCCCACATGAGGGGCTCACATGGAATGGGATGTGGGGCCCACATGGGCCACACACCTCACATAGTAGGATGCCCCTAAGCTTTCCCATTTAAGTGGGAGTTGATTGAGAACATCTTTTCAAGATTATGATTTGTCATGAAATTGACTTTTTGCCTTCCATTAGGAATCATCATTTTAACTTTGATTTCTAAAGAATAAAGATCATCATCATCATCATCATCATCAGAAATTTTTTCCAATTATTTGGGGTCGACTACTTGAATCCTGGTCCGCCATTCTGCGCTATCAAGGGCCATACCCTCAATGAGGCTATAAGTCCCCATATGTTTCTCACTATTTCCAACCATGTCCTTTTGGGCCTACTCCTTACCCCTTTGAGCCCTTCCACTTGAACCAACGCACACCTCATAACAGGTGCCATACTGGGTCTGTGCTGCATATGGCCAGCCCACCGAAGTCTATTTTCTCTCATCTTAACGCCCATTGGAGCCACACTTAAGTTCTCCCGAATGTATTCATTTTGAATTCTCTCCTCTTGTCTTGCTACTCCTCCATCTCAACATCTTCATCTCATCTACACTCATCCTATGGGTATGTTGTTTCTTGACCGCCCAATATTCTGTCCCATAAAGTAAAGCTAGTCTCACAGCTGTTCTATAAAACTTCTCCTTCAGCTTCACATAAAACTCTGGTTGCACATCTCCCCTTTACGTACCCAGCTCTAATTTTATGCGCGACATCTTTTTCAATCTTTCCATTTTCTTGGATTATTGACCCAAGATATCAAAAGTACACACTTTTTGGTATTTCTTGGCCATCAATCTTAACTACTTCCTTGTCTGTACTATTATTACTAAATTTTCATTCCATATACTATATCTTAGTCCAGCTAATTTAAAACTTTTAGATTCTAGAGTATTCCTCCAAAGTTCTAGCTTTGGATTAGCGCCACTTCAGGTCTCATCAATTAAAACTATGCTGTTGCAAACAACATACACCACGGTACCTTATCATGCAAGTGCCTAGATAAGTGGTCCATAATTAAGACAAAGAGGTATGGGCTCAACACCTACTCCTGATGTAGATTTATTGTCACTAAAAATTCATTTCTCTCTACCAGTTGTTTGCACACCAGTTAGCGCTCCCTCATATATCTCTCACCAAGTCGATAGAGTATTTGGAGAGTCTTCTTTTTCAACACCCACTTAAATGTCGAGGTACTCTATCATAAGTTTTATTTAAATCAATAAAGACTATGTGGAGATCTTTTCTCTTTGTCTTGAACTTCTCAATCAATTGCCTAAGTAGGAAAATAGCCTCAATTGTTGACCTCCATGGCATAAAATCGAATTGGTTTTCTAATACACTATTATCATGCTTTAGTCGTTACTCAATCACCCTCTCTCAGTTTAATAGTGTAGCTTATAAGTTTGATCCCTCGATAATTCTCACAATTTTGTATGTCCCCTTTGTTCTTGTAAACAGGCACCACGGTACTGTTCCTCCATTCGTCTGCCATGTTCTTTGTTCCTTGTTGAACAACTTGATTAGCTAGTCAATATTGATATCCCCCATGCACTTCCAAACCACTATCGGGATACCATCTGTTCCTAAAGTCCTAGTTTCATCATCTTCAAAGATTCTTGCTCTTCTGATATCATGATCCTACGAATGTGTCTATGACCGCTGCCCTCATTTATGTCAATAGCTCCTACCACTGTGTTCGTCATTTAATGATTTTTTAAAATAAGCTCTCCATCCTTCGTTGACCTCTTCATCATTCACCAAGACCTTTTGATCATCACTCTTAATGCATTTAATATGGTCTAGATCCCTACATCTTTTCTCTCATTTTTGCTATTAAAGACATCTTTTTCACCTTTTTTTTTTCCTAGTCTACTGTATAGATTATCATATTCCTTAAGTTTAGCCTTACTTACCATTTGTTTAGCATTTTTATACTCTTCTAAGCTTTGATCATTTCTATTACATTGCTAAGTTTTATAACATGATTGTTTTTCGCTAATGGCCTTCTGAACCTCATCACTCCACCAAATTTCGTTATTGGAATTCTTTTCCCTCAAGTTTTTCTTAAAATTTCTTTTGCCACTTTCTTAATATAGTCAGTTATCTCATTCCACATAATGTTGACCTCACATTCAGAATTCCATTTTCCTTCTTTAACTAATTTATCCGAAAATAAGTCCATCTTCTCATTTTTAAAATTCTACCACCTGGTTCTTGGACACCTATTAATTTCACACCTTCTCTTCCATCTCTTCATGTAAACATCCATAACCACGAGCCTATGTTGCATAATCAAACTCTCTATTGGGATAACCTTACAGTTTTTACAAGATGGTCGATCTACCATCTTAACTAAGAAGAAGTCTATTTTATTTTTATATTATTCACTTTTACAAGTTATTAAATGTTCATCTCACTTTTTAAAGTAAATGTTTGCAATTGCTAGGCTGTAGGCCACAACAAAATCTAGAATATCCTCACCCATCTCATTTTTTTCACCAAACCCATATCCTACATGTATCCCTTCGTATCCTCTACTATCCTTCTCTACATGACCATTTAAGCCCCTTCCAAAAAAGGTCAGCTCTTCATTTGGTATGCCTTGAACTAGTACATCCATGTCCACCTAGAATTGTCTCTTAATTCTATCCTCTAATCCTACTTGTGGTGCATAAGCACTAATTACGTTAATTATCTCTTTCCCTAATATAAATTTAATTAATAGGAGCCTATCACTTACTCTCTGGATATTAACTACATTTTTAAATCTTCGTATATTATTTTGACTACATCATTTCTGTTATTTTCTTTTTCTATATACCAAAGGTTATGCCTGTCTATTACCTTAGCTTTTTCCCCTTTCCACTTAGTTTCCTATAGACAAGTTATATCTACTCTCATTTGTCTCATTGTATCCAATAACTCCATAATTTTATCTATAAGTGTTCCTACATTGCATGTTGCTAGACGATTCATATTCTCTTGGATGCGATTCAAGCTTCTTTAACCTCACTCATCTAGAATGTCGCAGGAACCCTTGCCTATTTTTCACTGCAATCGAGCGTCGCTATGGCGCATCGCTTATGGGAGATGCCCTAGCTACCCCTTGCTCATTTCTCATTGTACCCTGGTTCTGATACAGTGTGTCGCCTATAAGGAACACCCTAGCATAAGCAGATAAGGTAGATTCATGATACAAGAAAAAGTCCAAATTTTATGGGACTATGAAAGATTTAGTTCTAATCCAACTAGAAGTGGATATGGGTCAAAGATTCAAGGGATAAAGACTACATTCCTTCCTGATCATGATGGTTGATTTAGCGATGGATGGCTTTGATATGTTTTCTCTCACGTAACATATTACTTGGGAATCCTCCAACTGAATTCTAATTGAGATGGGCATACCTTAGGGCCATAAGGCCTATGAAAGGGGTCCTCCCCCTCATTCGATCCTGACGAGTTCAGACCTCTCTTCTCTCCTCTCCTCTCCTCCATGCCCCTCTCTAGCTCTCTCTCTCTCTCCTCTCTCTAGGACAAGTACACCCAATCTAAGAGGCTAGGCCATAAGGGTGGCACACATCACCCAAACTAGCCAACTTAGGACGCATGCCCAGCCCACCTTCTATTGCATTCAAGCTAGGCGCCCTTTGTGGCATGACCCAAGGTTAAGGGTTGAAAAGAAACCCATAGTTGTCCATACTTTCAGCCCCGGTTCTATTAGAGATCATTACCTAAGGTGCTTCTCATTTCGAAGGATTTAGCAGGTCAACAGGACCAAAGAATCATAGCGCACCATCGGTTCAATAATCAGGGGTGTCCTGAGTCTTAAGGGGGTAACCCTCGGCAAAGGTTCAATAAGTCTTCCCAATTTTATTTATCAGTTTATTTGTTGTTCTTGAATCGTATTTATTTTAAAAGCCCTAATCGTATTAGTAGTTCTATTTAAATTAGGATTCCTACTCGGACACGGACTCCTACTTAGAGTAAAAGTCCTAATTGCATTAGAATCCTTTTTCTTTTTTTAAGACATATTAAAGGCAGGAATAGAGGGTGGGTGCATTTGAAATCATATTGTAAGTTTGAATTCAGTTTTGAATGAAGTTTTATTTGGCAGTACGAGTTAAAAGTTCCTAGATTGTAGTAGGTTTATTTTTGTATTACATTGCGGCAATTGTAAGGAGAAATTCTAGTTATTAATTAAGAAAAAGAGAACTTTTTTGAATTCATACCTTGGAATTCTACATAGCCACAACTTTCATTGGCTAGCTCTCACATCAAAAATCAATCCAATAAATTTTATATAGAGGAATAACTTCTAAGTAAGCTATTTTGTTGAGGTACAAAACCTCAAATCACCAAAAACAACTCATCTCCCAGTGGTTTAGTGGTCCTCAAACGAAAGAAATAAGGAACCATTATATATTTAAGATCCACAAATAAAAGAAAAGAGGGAACAATGTGTCCAAGTATAGACATTTGAACAAGTTCAAAGAATGACAGAAACCAATACATTCATCAGACAATGATGAATAGAGAACACAAAAAATTAGCATATGCTAGAGGGATGCATAAATGAGAAATTGAAGTATGAATGTAAAAACCCAATGTTCTGAAAACTTTTTTAGGGAGAAAAATGCTAAAAAAGCAAGAACCCAGCAACTTTGCAATCAAGACACTTTTATAGAGGGAAGAACCTTCCAATAAAGCAAGGACCATGAGCTGTTTTTGACAGGAAAATGGTCAATATAACAACTTCAATAGGTGTAAGAAACAAAAATATTACAAGCCAGACACATCTCCAGTAATCATTTATTGATACTCCCAGGCAAGGTTTTGTGCATGTTTACATGAAGCACCAGATTGTACAGATAAACACATCACCACTTATTCGCATACAGTCATATGTGAGAGAGCTTTTGCAGAGAAAAAAAAATCCAGTAAATATGATAGAAAAGAGAGAGAAGACAATCCATTCACTTAACACATAATTTCCAACAAAATTATGAGTAAACATGAAAATTGGAAATTGCATGATTGGCTACAGACTTCCACAAGGAACCCCAGACAATCAACCAAATCTCCAGTCCTGAAAATTATTACGAACATTAAACTAGACAAAAGTAAGTTGATAAAATCCCCAAAAACACATGAATTTCTTAGTAAGGTTTCTAATTGTTCTAACAACTATGAGAAACACCTTAGGGATGAAGGAATTTTCATGGTAGATGAGCACACCAAAGTCACAAAATGAAATTTAGGATTTCCAATTTATAGGCCTACAGAAACCAGGATGTGGAACCAACCTAAGTTCTTCAGAACAAAAAACAGAGAGCCTTCCCCTTCATGCCCAATAAGGTGACTAAGGTACCTACAAGGCCCCTCTTTGTAATGACGAATATTTGGTGTAACTGGCCATATGATGTTCAACTTGTGACCTTCCTTAACAGGAACAGCTTTGATGAGAACCTGATATAAAAAGTTAAAAAATAGGATTAGACATCAGACAAATCCATTTGATCACCAACTGGAAATATCTTTAGGTTACTCCTTATAAATACTCTTTAGCTTAAAGAACTATATAATAAAAAAATTGGTGTATCTAGAGAGAATATGGTCAATCACCTATCCTCACATATTAACTAATGCTATCCTTACATATTAATTAACGCAAAGGTAATATAACTAAATAAATTCTATACCTGAAGGTGCTCGGAAGTACAAGGACGACCAGGATAAATAGAACAGCTTCTAGCAGTATTCCTAATTCCATGAAACTTTTCCTCCACCATATGTTGAATGTCATCAAGATTTTCTGTCAAAATGGGTGGTGCAAAGTGTATTTAAGTACCTTTGGAGGGTGTATTCAAAGAACTGCATCATTGATTCCATTTCACACAGCAAACAATAATCACTTACTTTTCCCATAGACAACTAGATGCATAAGATTGGCTGAATAATTCTCCTCATAAAACTTAATAAGCTCATCTCTTGTATCTAGCCCTTTTGCTTTAGGTCTTACCTCCAAAGTATCCCAATTTCCTAAAAATTGTGAACAACAAAATCAGACAAATAAGCTAATATAAAAAATTAATCACAATTTAGCAACAAACCAGATATATAAGCAGGATCAATAATTTGAGAAGAAATCCTTAACAACTACTAGCATTAAGTATTAATGCAAATATGAATATAAGAAAATATAATCCAGACAACACTTCTACCAGTAAACCAGGTGTAACCTTTGAAATGGGTATCCCTCGAGATAACCCTGGAATGCAATTACAACCGCAAACTTCAAGGGAGAAATTATTTATAGCATCACAATCAGCTAAAATTAGCCGAAATGGCATCAATACAAAATTAAAACTTTGGAAGGATGCTTTAGAATCTAAAGGTTTTAAAATAAGCCGGACTTAGACATAGTATATGGAATGCTAGTTTAGTAATAATAGGAGTAGAGACAAGCAAGTAGTTAAGATTGACGACCAAGAAATACCAAAAATAGCACACTTTCAATATCTTGAGTCAAAATCCAAGAAAATTGAGAAATTGAAGAAGATGTCACGCATAAAATTAGAGCTGAATGGGTAAAGTGGGGATGTGCAACTGGAGTTTTATGTCATCGTCGCATACCAATGAAGCTGAAAGGTAACTTCTATAGGACAACTATTAAACCAACTTTGCTTTACAGGGCGAAATAATAGGCAGTCAAGAAAAAACATACCCATATAACGAGTGTAGCTGAGATAAGGATGTTGAAATGGATGAGTGGCAAGACAAGAGGGGAGAATTCGAAATGAATATATTTAGGAATTTAGGTGTGGCACCGATAGGCAATAAGATGAGATAAAATAGACTTAGGTGGGCTTGCCATGTGCAGCACAGACCTAGTATAGAACTTGCTAGGAGGTGCGAGTTAGTTCAAGTGGAAGGCTCAAAAAGGGCAACAGGTAAGCCCAAAAAGACATGATTGGAAGTAGTAAGAAAAGATATGGGGACTTATAGCCTCACTGATGATATGGTCCTTAATAGAGTAGAATGGTGGACCAAGATTCATATAGCCGACCCCAATTAGTTAGGAAAAAGCTCTGATGATGATGATGATTCACAATTGTTGATTTATTCATTGGCAAAAGGGGGTAATTGGGATATATCAAAGGTAAGATTAGTAAACTCGAAAAAATAGATTTGTCACATGAGAATTTGAAAATTAGAATATGATTATAAGGTCCTTGTTATTATACTTTGATAGGGGCTTTCAGTTCCTTTGGATTGCAAGAGAGATTTGGAAATTAGTATACCACTTACTCTTAGAGCAAGAATAGGGCTCGAGTGTACTAACTAAGATAGGAAATCTCCCATCTTCAACATGGGAAGCATTCTCTTGCAGCATATTCTTCCTTATTTTGTGTTACAGCGGAGGAATTGGCCCCAATCAGATGTTTTAGCCAGCCTGTAAGGAATATGAGGAGAAGTACAAGAAGATTGTAGAACATAATCATAATTTTGGGTTCTTGGCTAGATCCCGGGTTTGAATTAGCGAGATATGATCTTTAATCACTTAACAAGGTGCATCCCTTTGTTCAATGCAAGAGAAGTGGAAAAATTTTATGCTGCTTGCTCAAGTAATAGATCGTTCTGGCCATGCCACAAACTCACTACCTCCGAAGAACAATAAGGGTGGATCTCAAGAATTTAGGAAAGGGGGGTTCCAATCAAGGGAATAAAAGTAAGTTTGAAGTGCAATCATTGTGGAAGAAATGGTGATGTCAAAGAAAATTACTAGGATCTACTTGCTCAGCCAATGAAATTCAATAGTCCAGGAGTTTAATGTTCATATTGCTTCGTCCCTTAAGTTCAGCAAGTGGTAGAATTGATTGCCCAATACCTAGTGCAACCCAGACTCCACTTTCTACTATGAAGGAGATGTTAGCAATTCCTAAAGATGAGAATGAGAGCCTCCGCCGATTGTTCACCTGGTTAGATGGCCCATCTACTACTTCATCTTCATCTTTTTCTCACTCAAATATTCATGCTTTTGCTCATCATATTTCTCTTTACATGTCTAGATAGTCCTGGATTATTTATTCCGGAGCATCAGAACATATGACGGGTATGTCTTACTTGTTTTCCTCTTATTCCCTTCATTTTGGTAGAGACAAAGTTAGCATTGCTTATAGATCATTCTCTCCATCGCTGGAAAAGGATTTGAAAATATTCTCCTCAATTGTCATTGTCATCAGTCCTTCATGTTCCTAGTTTCACTAAAAACTTAAAGGTTTGTCAATAGTAGTACTAAGTCTAAATTCTAGTGTAACTCTTTTTTTTCCATCTCACTGTGTTTTTCAGGACATGGATATGAGGAAGACGATTGTCAATGGTCAAGAAACTGGTAGTCTCTACATACCTAATATTATTAATCAAGCTCTTCAGTCTAGTACAAGTGTTTTTAAAGATCGGATTTGGTAGAGGCATCTATAACTTGATCATTTGTCTTTTCAATCCTTGGAAGTTTTGTTTCTTAGCTTGTTTATTTCTACTAGTGTCAAGAGTTTCAATGCGAAGTGAGTGAATTGTCAAAACATTGTAGAAACTCTTTTTGCCCATTACCAATAAAAGCAATGTTCCTTTTCCTATTGTCCATTTTGATGTATGGCGTCAAAGACGAAGTTCATAATATCTTTAAGGTCTTTCGTAAGAACATTTGTACTCAGTTTAAAACCAAAACCAAGGTGCTTACATCTTTTCAAGGCAGAGAGTACCGTAATATAGAGTTGTTGTCTTCTTTAGAAGAACATGGGATAGAATCATAGAATATCAAAATCCCTATTTATACACACCACAAAAAAATGGTATGGCTGAAAGGAATAACAGACATCATTTGGAGGTTTGGCATGCTGTTGTCTTGAGCATGAATGTTCCCAAGAAATTTTGGTATGACGTTATGCTCAATGCATCCTATCTTATTGTGATAATAAGGCAGCTACCAATATAACTACAATCCAGTCCAGCACGATCGCACCAAGAGACGTAGATAGACATTTTATTCAAGAAAGAGGTGCTACCAGAGAAATACACCTTCTATATGTTAAAACAAAAGATCAGCCTGCCAATACTCTTACCAAGGTATTGGGAAACCTCAAATGCAAAAGATCATAAGCAAGTTGGCCATCATTGAGCTTGAGGGAAAGTGTTATAAATGTCAAAATCTTTTGTTTTTAAGTCAGCGAATACTTGTACATCCTTTCCCCATACCTAAGGGGCAGTTATCAAATTTTTATAAATTATCATCTTAAATAATAATAAAAGGGGTGTGTGGGGTGGGGAACCCCAACGTGACTGCCTCATTCATTTCTCCTCTACTCTCTCCACCTTACTTTCTCTATCTTCTAACTATAAATCTCTTCTCTCTCTCTCTCTCTCTCTCTCTCTCTAGGGTCTCTACTTTCTTCTTTTTTTTCCTTATTCCCACTTCTTTTCTTTATTTTTTTTAACTTATACTTCAAAATGAATATTATATCTATGCTGGATATGTTAAAAACATACACGAAATAACCAAAAAGTAATGTCTTAATTGTGTACAAAGCCACATAACCATGCATCACAGCACTAGTTCACTAAGTTGAATGAGGGCTTGCAGAGTTCTTACAAACTTAAAAATATAACGAACTTAGAGTTAGAGGATTAGTCAGAACATAATCATTAACTTCCAAATACAGTCGTTAAGAACCAAAAAAGTGAACAGGAGCATTAGTTACTCACCAGTGCTGAATTTGTGATAAGGATGGTCTTTAGCACTTAAATGCTTTTGTAGCTGAAACAACATACTAGGCAAATAAATCATCACCAGCAAAAACAAGAAATCATAAATCCTTCATAAGGTAAACTAAGCACAAAAGAGTAAAAGAACAAAATAGCAACCTATAATAGTTTCAACCAAAGATAGAATAATATAAGGATCCTCAAAAGGCAAATCAAATATTTTCTAATGAACATGATTCAATAGACCTGGCCTACACTTTTGTTAGGCATTCCTACAATCTTAGCGATAAGTCATTTACAACTTCATCCAGTCACCAGCATCCACTTCTAAATCCATGTGTTTTTGTTTGACCCGACAGCCAAGACCAACGTTCTAAAACTCGGCAGAGGCAACTCGGACTTGGCCAAATAACTTGGCCTCAGCCTATGGGCGAGGCGAGTTAGGTGTACACAATATTTTCAAATGTTAAGTATAATATTGCTGCAAATTCACAACAGATATGATAGAACGGTTTAGTGGTTAGCTCTAACAATTGAACTTTACCCCAATCAAGGTTCGATTACCACCTGTCACCCTTTTTAAACACATCATTTCATTGAAACGTCACATTTTTTTTAACACATCATTTCGTTGGTTAGAAAAAAACAGTTGCCCCGAGAATCGAGCTCTAAACCTCTTATAAAGAGGTCCTTTACTATAAGGAGCACTAACCAGCACACCATTCCTTATTTTGTTGATAAAAGAGGCACTTATAATATATATAACCATTATTTTTCTTCTTTTTCTTTTAAAAAAAATGAGCTGGACTCGAGCGAGTTACTCGGACTCGCCCGAGTAACTCGCCTCAGCCAAGTCCCAAGTACCTTAGCCGAGTCAATTTTTTTAACATTGGCCAAGACTATGGTGATTGCAACTCCAAGATTGCATATCTAGAACAAGAGTCTTCCAAACAAGCACAAAAAGCTTATTTTGCTTCCCACAAACATTTCCCAACTTGTGATTGCATTGAAAGCCAAAACGATAATTTCAATAAAATCAAACATTTCATTTAACCAATAACTTGGAACAAAATCAAAATTCCTGCCAGCTCCTCCAGAATTACTATTCAATAATTATGAGGCCAATTCAATGTTCATGAGCTCTGCATTAAAACTAAAAATTAAATTTTTAAGGGCATTTTCTTTTTCACTAAGGTTAATCTGCACTTTCTAAAGGTTAGTATTCACTGTCTAATGAAACACAAAAAATACACCATCCAAATCAAATATACATCAAATAATACACAGAATGTTCATATAGAAAGTAAATGAAGAAATAGTGACCTGATACATTCGCCAAGAATCTGATAACAGATTTTTTTGATTCTCTGAATAAAGAAAAGCCAAACTCAGAAAAAGACATGCAACTCAGAGATACGTCAACAGCATCTGAATTTCTGAATAAGTAATGTAATTATCAAATCAAAAGTTGCAATATGTACCAGAGTCAACAGCTTTAATCTCCCTCATCGTTGCATCAGGAGACATCAAGGGATTGATAAAGAACTGAGCAAATCTGAAATCACCCATCCCAAGACAAAAATAAGCAAAAATATGACAATAATTTACGAAAACAAAATAAAAGGAAACACTGAAGCAACATCAATTGATGCAAAAAGCACCTAGAGAAATTACAGAATAGTCAAACAATAGCATACCTATCCAACGCCTCCTCAAAATAATCACAATTAACATCAAATTGAAAATTTGTGTGCTCAGAAGCAGTGAAAGCATTTGCGTGGCCCCCATGCTGAACACCTCTCGAGTCAAAAAGCAATAGATTCAAATTATTAACACTACAGAATATGAGAAAAATATATAACAAGGACAAAGAGAACAGACTTTAGTTCACTACAAAAGGAATGTATATATCAATGCAACTATTATCACGAATTAATGAGGTAAAGAAACAAAACAAAACCATAGGATCACTCTGATTATTTAAAATCAGACTGTGATTAATAAAACATCAAATTGTGCTATCCATGGCATTATTACCAACAAAACATCTCGCATTAAAAAAAAAAAAAATGGTAGCATTATAGAGATCATTGTCCAAATTTTTGCCAAGGACAAAGGCTACAAGCAGTGTACTGTGTGTTGGGTTTTGTGGCTTTTAAAGGCCTAGAGAGCTTATAAAAATAATATATATAGTGGAATATGCACTTCAATAGGAGTGTGTATTGTGATTGACCATGGGTTGGGCCGTTTATAGCCCCGGGCATGTGGCACTACCGAAAAAGGTTTGCAATGGGTCATCCCTTGTTGAAGTCGAATAGATGCCCAAGGATCATGTTTGTAGGTCAGGAGAACTATGTGATCTCCTATGTGAAGTTGTAGGCCTGTGAGAGCAAAGGTCAAAATCCTCAACAAACTTCTGTACCGCATGTACACATGACAATTGCATAGGAAGCAGACCTTTAAAGGGACACGTGTATATGTACAATGAGAGAACCTCCTTTTGCACTGTAGTAACAAGTGCTAGACTTGCTCTTAAAGAGGGGAACTGTAATCCACATTTCAGGAACATAGTACCACCGTTTTATTATCCAACTTTGACAAGCCAATCAAGAGCCCCTGCAAAGAGACTGTAGGTCATGAGACTTTATTGGGTTGGATAAGAGAACATTTGTGGATCATGTTTCTGGGATGAGTGGAATGCCCTTAGTGTCGCTTATTTTGACCCATTGGTACAAGTCCACTCCTAATATATTTTATTTTCATATATAAATATTTCTTTGATTATTAAATATTTGTTTAGAGTTCTAAAACTATTTCTGCTATATATTTTCATAAAAAGGTATTTCTGAAAATTTCAGAACTTTAAATAACACATGTAGGACCAAAGATCCAACCCCACATATGAGACCACGTGCACCCTAGGGATCACACCCTATTTTTGTACAGCATAATAGTGGCACGCCATTATTTATGGAACAAGGGGGGCACACCCTCTTTTAATATTTTATATTGTTTAAAATACTTTAAAAAGATGGCATTCCACCTTCTTAGGAAGAAAGGGGTTGGGGGCATGCCACTATTTTAGCAAAATAGTGGCACGCCATTTTAAGGGAAGTAGGGGCACCCAATTTTTGATAAAAAGGTTTTTTTTAAAAGTGAAAAATGCCATGCTACTTTTGTGTGGCATATTACCCCAAGCCACTTTTTGAGAAGTAGTCACGCCCCAAAATTTTGTTTTAGTTTAAATTAATTTTAAACTAACATGAGAAATCTAATGAGATATGGTTTCCTGTGGGCAATCTAGATTAGATTTATCTAGAAAATATTTGAGTTTGATTTCAAATTTAAAAAGGATAAAGTTTAAATTTGATTGGTTTTATTTTAAATAAGAGTGGATTGAGTCAAAGTGTAAGGGGATAAGGTTTCTAATTCATCCACCCAAAATCATGATGGCTGATTTTTGGGATGGATGGCTCTTATACCAATGAAAGGTGTGGCTATGTGCAACTCAAGGTATTAAATTTTTTTGAATTCAATGCCTTGAGTTCCACATAGCCACACCTTTCACTGTGAATCACCTGAGTCGATTTAGACTCGGGCGAGTAGCGAGTAAGGCTGAATTTCTCCCAATCAGGTAACAACTCAGGAATATAAAAAAGAAATTCTAAAAAAAAATAAAAAAAGTGGGATTGTTTTATAATCTTTTTGTATATGATTGAGATGTATTTGGCAAAGATTGGTGAGTGTTTTTTATCCATAATCAATATTTTTATTTTTTTCTCCTCGTTTAGAATTTTTAAAATGTCCGAAACCATAAATCTATTTTTTTTTTAATCCATTTTTCCATACATTTTTAAGCTTGTTTTAAGCTTTTAAAGTTGTTTTAGGATTCAATTTACTTTTTCTACAAGTTTTTTTAGTTTTTCAAAAAAAAAATTATTTTTTATTTTTTTAAGGGTCAAAAGGCCTAGTACTGGACTCGACTGAGTCCTTTGAGGACTCAGCAGAGCAATTCACCTAGGCCAAGGGGCAAGTCCCCTGGTCAAGGCAACTCCCAACACACTGGCTACAAGTTATCATTACTCATAGGAAACCTTTCTTTCACAAAACTAGTACAACTCATGAATGAGTTTAAAAAGCTAATACAGAAGTCAAGGGAGATTGAGGTTGACAAATAAGTCCACTAGGCACATGGGACATAAGGAGATGCTTCACTAACTTTCTCAGAAAACAGCCACATTATACAATTGAATTTGTTGATGCCATGCTGAAGTATAGGATGCCAAGTTGCTTTTCAGATAATGCACAACTAGCACAAGATCGCGCCAAAATAATGTGAGAGAGAGAGAGAAAGAGATAGAGTGGGGTGACGAGAGACAGGTATAGAGAGAGAGAAAGAGAGATCCGGTTTCTAAAGCATGCAAGATAAATTTCACCAAAAAAACCATGATTCATTTAAAAAAATGGAACAATCACCATAGAATAATTCAAGAGGGAAAACTCGACACTCTTATGAAGGAATATTAACGGATACCTCTGTTATGTACTTCATATAGCTGTCCTCCAATGGATATTTCTCACTTGCATAAAACAACATATGCTCTGAAAGGAAAAAAAACAAAAATCATATAGATCAACATCATGTTTCAAAGGCCCTATTTAGAAAAGCAGCACATATTAAAAATGGTTTGTATACTATGACCCAAATATATTTCAACAGTATGTCTATTGGGTTATCACCATCACATCAATGTGTTGAATGATGATTGTGGGACAGTTGACCATTCTCTTGTATTGAGAATGAGTTTAATGGCCCACTTCCCCATCGTCACCATCCCCCATCAATGTGACACTGATGACTCTGTACAGTCGTACGTCAATATGGATATTATAAAGTAACCTATTTAATCATATAAAGTCCAAGAAAAACAATCGCCGGGGCCTACTTCCCCATCATCACCATCCAACCCATCAATGTGACA
The DNA here is from genome assembly GCF_000471905.2 of Amborella trichopoda. Next base: position 1,034,081 of record NW_006497610.1, on the reverse strand, counting down.
CTGATGACTCTGTAGAGTCGTACAGTCAATATAGATCTTATAAAGTAACCAATTTAATCATAATAAAGTCCAAGAAAAACAATCATCCAGAATTACATATGATATGACAGCTCAATCCAGATTTGAGACAACAATACAGTGAAAATAGCAATTTCGTTATACCACATACACATAGTAATGTGCCAGTTCATAAGATAATTGCTAATAAATGCAATATGTTTAGATGTTATAGATACCACAAGTCCATCATATACCCCCATGCTCTGCACAGTTGAGATGAGTTCAAAGCTTTCTTGCAGCAAAGATAAATCTTCACCCAAATGAGCAATTTACCATTAAACTAAATGAGGAATAACATAAAAAGACCTAACATATAAGAAATATTCAAGTCATTATTTCTCTAATCAGCAACACCCTCATGAACAATAATTATAGTGATACTACAATAATGTTATGTCTTAGTTGATGTCAAAACCATCATCATTAAGGATTTTATGTGTCTTTACCATCATTTTCCACGCAAAATCCAGATCCCCAAATGCATAGAATCACAGCCATGATCATTATATATAGGTTCATTAATTGGGTTTCAGGATATCCAAAATTAGTTTGCTCAATTCATTACCATAGAAACCTTGAACAACCAAGAAGGAAATCATGAATTTCACAGGCCAACACCTATACCGCCATCCAATCAGGGAGACTGCTATCTTGCCCAAGAAGCAATAACAAGGAAACATTCCCTTCGAAGCAAACTACTCAATGCTACAAAGTTTGAATCGAATCTCAATGAAAGGTAGCTAGCGATGGAAAAATAACATCCTAAAGGGGAAATCACAGCAAAATCTTTAAACATGTGAAAGTGCTCTAAACTACAATAATTATTGAGCTCGTACTGTCACTTACCAAGAAAGTGAGCCAAGCCTTCAAGACCCTCAGGATCACTAAATGATCCTACATTAACATCCATTGCAGCAGCACACTACATCACCAAACAAGCAATCAGCTATACCCAAAGGAGATAGGAAGCATCAGTGGAATGTAGACCGCTTTATATTTCTGTATAGTGTAAACTTAAAGGAAGAGATTAAAACAAAATTACAAGTTACTGCTCAAAATTATTCATCAGAATGATAAGATAAATAAGTTTAACGGTACAGTTTAGCAACCAAAAATATGGATCATATGACATAGCATCAAATGATATTTCCTAAAGACTTCAACTGTCAACAGAGAAAGGAATTCTTTATGCAAGAGAAGAACATCGATAAAAAAGCCAAAACGCTTTGATAATATTAAATTCCCTTTAGAAAAATTTCTTCTTCTGATTTCAGTTGTGTCAATCACATGTACAATTGTCAAAAAAATTACCTTTACACGAAACTTGAGATATTAATAAGGGCAGGAGATGAACGAACACTTGACCTCTATGTATAGAATCATAACTTCATCAAATATCAAAGTATTGTAACCAAGATACAACCAAATGCACAGAATCCCAAACTTTGTGCAGTATCAATTTTCACATTAGTAAGGGAAAAATCACACTTCAAATAATATAGACAAAAACCTATGTATAAATAAATCACACAAGATGTTTGCTAAATTCTAAAACAAGGCATCACAATAGATCTCAAACAGTTGTACAAGAGCTTCTACACTTCAGCACAACGGAGGAAAATTGAAGAAAGAGTACTTATCAAACAATTCTAGATGAAAAAAAAGACAGATACAGAGCGGAAATGGATATAGGGAAGAGATTACACAAAAGTCATAAAACTGGATTTAATGGTGGGAAATTGACCTTGTCAGTGTCTGGATCACTGATAAGGAGCACTTCTAAAGAGTTGGAGAGAACAATCCTCCTATACTCTCTCTTATCAATGCGAGGCTTCAAAATCTCCACTCTTTCATTTCCTCTCAAATCTCCTCCATTAATTGAGTGCTCCATTTTTTTTCTCAACTTTGGTTGCAGAATGCAGAGAGAAAAGCTTGTTAAGACTTCAGAGAGAAACCAGGTTCCTATGCGCCCTCGTACATGCCCTCACAAACACAGAGAGAAGTTTGAATTGTCTTCACCCCATCGACGAGGCAATTCTTTATGCCAAAATATTCCATCCTCCCGAGGGAGTATGTTGTCCATTTATCCCTTCAGGGAAAATCTAATTTAGAAGCATTTTTAGAACTTTAAATTTTGGGATATAATCTCTTCAACACCTATATTATATACTCAATAAAAAATAAAAAAAAATTTAATTTGCATTCTTTATGGCTTGAATAGTGCCTCAAGATTGAATAAAACCATCAAATTTAAGAAGGACGAGATTTAACTATTTGAAAAATTAAATTTTAAAATTTTATTTTAATGTAATTATCTAGTGATTTTTAAGTAAGGGTGCCGTTTGTATAGGACCTAGGCTCTAAACAATCAAATTAGAGCCTACCTTCAAATAATGTCGAGAAATGTAGTTTCAATACTGAAAGTCTTTCTGATAACCTTAAAACATATTTTCATATTATTTATAAAGTTTAAAACTTGAAATATAATGTAGATCGACAGATCTATAAAAACTTGAAAATCTTAAAAATTGATGGTCCTAAAATGCATTAGAAAATACACTATTTCCAAAACTTGAAATATTTTTTTTTTTCATGTCCATACATGTTGATGCCGAGATGAACAATTTGAAGATATTTGGGCATCAAAACAACCTTTTTCCAATGAAATTTATGTGGTAGGCTCCAATTTTATTGTTTAGAGCCTCGGCTCTAAATGAACTTTTCCCTTTAAGTAATTCTCAAAATTTTGGAGTATAAGGATCTTTCCAAGTTAGTCTTCTTCCTAAGGGACTAATCTCACAGTATACTCCTACAGGAGCACAGCATGGCATGGTATATGGGCTCATTACTTGCTGGTCCACTGAGGGATTACATTATATACCATCCAACACGGATGGAGTTTCAATAAAGGCAGTACTTTTTTTTTTTTGTTTTTTTTTTTTGGTAAGTAAAGGCAGAGACTTTATGAAAGCAAATGAAAGCCTCACCACGAATCCTCGTACAAAAGCATTTTCGGCATCGAAAATTTTCGGCTCTAAAAACAATTTTCATTTGCAACTTAAAAAATATATAGATCTTGATATGTGAACACTCTTTTTTAGAGTGAAATGTAAGGTCTATGTAATAAATAATATAGAGTGTTTTTAGGGCTTTAAATCTTTTTTTTTTTTTTCATGACTATAGTGGTCGAGATTATCTATTTTAAGGTTTCCGATCCTAGAGCGGTAATCCAATAATTTTTTATATGAGACTTAACTTATTTTGATAGGCTTGCAACACTATTTAAACATTTTCCTTCTTTAAATAAAAAAATAGGCTGTTTAGTCTAACCCATTTAGAAGTAGAGAGGAGAATACTCTCCCTCTCTCCATAGGGAAGGGAGGACAAATGTCTCCATCTTTCTAAAGATTTCATTAAAACTCTGCCCATAGCACACAATGTGATTCCATGTAAAGCTATGGAATATTCATCCTCTTTTTAACAATTTAAAAAGTGAGACTCCAACATAAATACTAAGGCATATTTTTATTTTCATTCTAGTAATAAAATAATATTTTTCTACAAATCTCTCAACTTAGGACCTTATTTTAAAATTCATGCATGATTGACCAAATTATAATATATCTGTTATTTACCAATTTGTAATGTGTTTCTCTTTGCTCCAAAAAAAAAATATTGTAATATGTTTCTCACATAGCAGAAAAGGAGGCACCCCACAGGAAGAAAAACGGATGCTTCGCACCTTTAAGGAGACATTGACGAGACTTGACTTGACATGGTGACCTTCCTCTGCCATTGTACTAGAGGGAAGAGAAGTGTCCACGGGTGGCATAGGCTCCTCCCCTAGAGCAAACTGTTCATTTAATCCCTCGGGCAAGATAAGTGTAGGAGCTTAACCGGCCAGGCCGATGTGAGTTACTCGCCCGAGTCTTGCTCAATGCCAAAAGGAAAAAACTTATATAAGAATGCAATCTTATAATGTTGAACTACGGATGCACCTCAAAAATCCACCAGAAAAAGTAGTTTTAATATTGAAAAACCCTTTGATTGATCATCTCAACATCGAGATGTATAACCATGAAAAATAAAAAGATTTTTAGTCTCATAAATAGTGCATTTTACAACACATTATCTATACTATCAATTTTCAAGATTTTCATATGTTTATAGATCTATTTGATTTTAACCATTTTTTAAATTTAAAATTTTATAATTAGATATAAAAATAGATTTTGAGATAATCGTAATAACATTTTACATCAAAATTCTGTACCACGATAAATTTTGAAAGTGCACCTTACCTCTACAGCTACAGCTGTATCTGTATGCCAACTACACCTATGCCAAAAAGGCTCAAGTAAAATTTAAAAATAAAAATTTGAAAAATAAAAGAAAGATTTTAAAAGTAAAATAAAACTAAAAAACCTTAAAATTTTAAATAAGCTTAAAAAAGTACGTAAAAATTCGATTTAGAAAAATTAATTTATAATTGGGAATATTCAAAAAATCCAAACAAAAAGGAACGTATAAAAGAAGGGATTATGGCGCAAAAAAAAAACTCACCAATCTTTACAGTAAACATCTAATCATATACAAAAAGTTTATATAATATTGCCATATTTTTACAATTTTTTGGATTTTCTTTTTATGTAGCCGAGTTGAGCACACAACTTGGGGTAACCTGCTCGAGTTACTCACCCAATCTAGGTGGACTCATGCGAGTCCTGTAACACTGATCTGAAGTAATTTTACGTTCATATGTACTAAGAATTTTGGACGGTCGAGGTTCAATCTAGGGCATGATTCTTTTCAAGTACTTCTATAGCATATGAAAAATCTCCATTTTCTATAGATTTATAGGTAGATTGGTGGGTCCAAAAAATGCTCCTAGTCCATGTTTTGGTCATGTAAGCAAATGCGCATTTTGCTCCTTCGAGGCATTGAAATACTTGCGTTTTAGAGTATTTTGTGCCTATGTACTATATTCCTAGGGGAGCAACTTGTACACATGCTCCCTAGAGAAAAATACTTGGGAGGACTTTTAGATATGAGATTTTAGGAATCACTTTGGAAGAGTAATTTAAAAAAGGTTGTGGTTTGTATAAGATCTCAACCTTAAACAATCTAATTAAGACACACCACCAAAAGCTCATCGAAAAATATAATTTTGGTGTCGAAATTTCAATAATGACTTAAAAAACTAGTTTACATCTAACCTAAGAAAAAGAGTTCACACTCTAAATCTGCCTAGAGAGGTTCATACCTAATAATTGAAGATAAGCCATCTAATTTTTGGATGATTCGATCTAGGGTTTAGGAAGTTGAGGTTCTTTGTTCTTTCATATGAAAATGCTCATCTTGGCGAATATAAAGTGATTTCAAAATGCTAGATCTAGCAAATCCTCATGAATATGGTGTTTTTCCTGGGGAAGCACCTCTATAATTTGCTCCCATGAGTATATAATCTTATTCTTCACAAATCCTCATGAATATGGTGTTTTTACTGGGGAAGCAACTCTACAATTTGCTCCCATGAGTACATAATCTCATTCTTCTTTCCCTTTTTTAAGGCACCGATGGAGCAAAGTACATACTTGTTCCCGCGAGCGAAAAAGAGGATCTATTTATAGGGCGCTGTTTGCATACGGATGCATCCGTAGGTGTTAGGTGCACTTTCAAATTTTATAATGGTATATAATTTTGATGTAAAATATTTTTAGGATTATCTTGAAATCTATTTTTGTACCTTATTATAAAATTTTAAATTTTAAAAATGGTTAAAATCAAGTAGATCAATAAACATATGAAAATCTTGAAAATGGATGGTGTAGATAATATGTTGTAAAATACACTATTTCTTATACTTAAAATCTTTTTGTTTTTCATCGTCATACATCTCGATGTCGAGATGATCAATCAAAGGGTTTTTCAACATTAAAACTACCTTTTCTGTTGACTCTTTAGGGGCATCCGTAGTTCTACATTATAAGGTAGCACCCTTATATAAACTTTTTCCTTTATATAATTGTCATTATAATATTGGAATAGATTAATAATAATTTGTTAAAATTTTAAGAGTACTACACAATAATATTATTTACTACTAATGAAACTATAAGCAATGTCATTATAATAAATGGAGAATTATATTAATTTTATTATGATAAACCTATAATAAATATGTTTCACCATTTGTTTTTATAATTATCTAAAATTTATGATATCAACCAAAAATAGCTCCAAAAAAAAGAAAATCTACAAATCAGTAGGAGCGGTAGTAGTAGTAATAGTAGTAATAATAATAATATCCGTATTAACAATATTGTTAATACTCATATTGATAAATGATTAACTTTGTAATAAATGATTAACATACAAATGGGTATGCTTCCATGCATACGGTTGCAATGCTTATCAAGCGAATGTTTGGCATACATTTTAAAGTTAGTATAAATGGTTATAAATATTTATAAAAAATTTATCCATGCAAACATTTCTTCATATACAATGGTATTGGAGGTCTATAATATAATGGAAAGGCTTTCTATGTTCTCCCTACACCCCCTTAATCCAACCGTCCATTTTTTAATGGAGGGCTAATATTGCTCCAATCACAATGTCATGTTTGTATACTATTTTATTTTTAATTTTCTTTCTATAAACTATTTTGACACAAAATTTTAGACGTCCATTCCTCTATTAAACTCGTACTAATGAAAAATATAAAAAAAAATATTTTCAATTAAATAAAATGACCAAAATACCCCTAAAAGTTTCAAGGGGTATTTTGGTCATTAATTTTTTATCGGAAAATTATGTTAATATTTTTCTATAAGTGTGCCCCAATGAGAAGATGGCACATACCAATTTTCATATTCAAAAAGCTAAAAATAAAATACTTTGAGACGTCGGATCTAAGATCAAATGGTGATTGGCTCTCTGGATCAAAATTGGATGCCTGGATGATCGGGGGAGGATCGGACTTCTATGTTTAACATACACTTTAATGTTAGTATAAATGGTTATTAATATTTATAAAAAATTTCTCCATGCAAACATTTCTTCATATACATTGGTATTGGAGGTCTATAATATGAAGGGAAAGCTTTCTATGTTCTCCCTACAACATAGAAGTTCCATCCTCTCCCGTATCCAGTCATCTATTTTTTAATGGAAGGCTAAGATTGCTCCAATCACAATGTCACATCTCTATACTGTTTTTTTTTTTTTTATAAACTATTTTGACACCAAATTTTGGATGTCCATTCCTCTATTAAACTCGCACTAATGAAAAATATAGAAAAAATATTTTCAATAAAATAAAATGACTAAAATACCCCTAAAAGTTTCAATGGGTATTTTGATCATTATTTTTTATCAAATAATTATTGTTAATATATTTTATAAGTGCGCCCCAATGAGAAGATGGTACGTACCAAATTTCATATTCAAAAAGTTTGTATTAAAAAGAACCTAAAAATAACAACAGATCTAAGATCAAACGGTGAGTGACTCTCTGGATGATAGGGGGAAAGATAAAACTTCTATGTTTAGTATACACTTTAAAGTTAGTATAAATGGTTATAAATATTTATAAAAAATTACTCCATGCAAACATTTCTTCATATACATTGGTATTCGAGGTCTATAATATAAATATTTGTGTTATAATAACCACTTTAACACTCCTCATTAGTGCACCTCAAGATTAATGCACCTCCACAATTTTTTTATCGATTAGTAAACGACACTTTATTTTAATAGTAATAACCTCAATTAACACAAGATAACGACAAAATTGGTATTATCAAAAAATAAGAAGGATAAATTAGGAAGCGAAAAAGACACTTGGTGCAAGAAGAAGAGCGGTCCTCCTCTCGTTTTATATATAATAATAAATAGATAATAATCAATAGATATAGAGAGAAACAAAGGAGGAGGATACAATTCAATTTTGATTGAACAGAAAGAGAGGGAGCCGAGATTTCCATAGTTGATATTTTTGGCAGTGGAAAAACTGTTTCTTTCGACAATGGTGAAATGAATTTCATCGATCTCTTAAAATTTATTTGTAACTTGATGTGTAATTAATCATTAGCCAAAAGGCCGAGAAAGGTATCAAAATGTATGTACATTGTGGGGACCTTATTTTGATAAACCCTCCTCTTGTTCCCATTTTTGAAGGAAATGGGTAGATACGCTGTCCCCCTTCTTAAATATGAAGGAAATGGGTAGAAGATTGAACCTTTTTCTCCAAGGGCGAAGGGGCGAGTATGCTATGCTCATGAGGGAGCATAGTGTGTATTGAGTCTTTAGGTTAGACGACCTACTTGGGAGGATTTTTTCTATCTGAAATTTTGGGAACTGTTTAAAAAATCATTACATGATTATTTTCAAAATAATAAAAAAAAAACTTGAATTTTGAGGTTTTTTAGCACTTACCTCTCACACTCTAAAAATTGGGTCGTCTCTATTCATTACAAATGCATAGAGGATGCAATTAGGAAATATTATCTTATTTATTTATTATTGAGGTTGAGGTATGGAATGAAGGCTACATCCCAAAAATATGAGGTACTAAAATTAATAATAGATGAGGTTTTGACCCAAGGGAGTAACTAAAAGGTATACACTGGCCGGAGCATAATATCTTTTGGCTTTTTCCAATATGCTTTCCCTGGTTTTATTGTGCAATGTTGTCTTAATTGCTTTGGAAACTGCTATACTTGTGAAATTTTTTGGAAAGTACCATATTCAATCAAATGTAGTTTACATGTTCGTTGGTCAAAGGTTTCCATTACAAGTTCTTTTCTAGGGTTATGTTATAGAGCATTGTATAAATGTACTCAATAAATTTTAGATACTTATATATATATATATATATATATATATATATATATATTTATTTATTTATTTGTATATGAATTAGTTTTTAGTAATGATATTTTTGTTATTAAGAGGGGTGTGACACCATCCACATAAGTGTGACATCACCCATATAGAGCATACTAGTGACATTTAATACTTCATGTGGTGATGTAACACCTCTCCTAATGACAAAAAATACACTCACTAAAAAATATATTGTATTACAAAACAAATAATATGTTTAGAGGAGTCACGAGTTAATATTAAAAAAAAAAAATTCGCAGGGTCACCATCATCCAATCATTAGATCTACGATTGAATGAGTGGATCCCTCTTAATATGTCCCTCTTTTGATAATTCAAGAGTAAGAATCGAGCTTAGTAAATTTAGGGTTAAGAAATTGAGCTTGACATTAGTATTAAAATCATCAATACCTTATGGTTGCAATTTTAAAATGTAGAATTAAAGATGTGCCTCAAAAATCCATTAGAAAGAGGTGTTTGAATGTTAAAAACCCTATAATTGATCATCTTGATATCGAGATGTATGGATATGACCCAAAAAGAAGATTGAGTCTAAAAAATAGTGCATCTTGTAATACATTATCTAGATCGGCCATTTTAAAGATGCTCATAGATCTACTTGATTTTAACCATTTTTTGAGTTCAAAATTTTCTAATTAGATATGAAAATAGATTTTTAGATAATCCTAATAATTTTTTACACCAAAGATAAAATTTGGAGGAGCGCCTTAATTGGATTGTTTAAGGTTGCAGCCTTATATAAACCACACCCATACGTAAATTCAATGGGTTAAAAATCGCCGATGTGACCCAACTCTTTGAGTCAGATCAAGATCAAGAGGTAGGCAATTCCAGTTTGAGGAACCCCGAAATCACCCAATTCTCTTGGTTTTTTATTCTTTTTTTCTTTGTATTGTATATACGATCTGTGTTTGCAAAACCGACTGATTTAACCGCTAACCGCCCGATTAAATCGAAACTGATTAGTGCCTGTTTCCAGTTTTGGGTAGTTTTGGTGATTAACTGGTATTTTAAACTTTAAATAGAATACTACTTCAAATTCACATAAGATATATTAAAATAGTTTATTGGTTGACTCTGATGATTAAGTTTTATTTCAATTACGGTTCGAATCCCGTTGCTAGCAGCGTTTTTTTTTTTTTGGACTTCAAAAGAGTTTCGAATCCTGCCGCCCACGGCTGTTTTTTTTAAGACCTCATTTTTTTGGGCTTCAAAAAAGATTTTTTTTTTTTTTAAGACTTTATTTTTTTGGACTTCAAACGAGTTTCAAATCCCACCGCCAGCAACTTTTTTTTTTAAGACTTCACTTTTTAAGACTTTAAAAGAGTTTAAAAAAATTACCTCGAACTAAAAACCTCTTATAAAGAGGTCCTTTAATATTAGATGCACTAACCAATACACCATTTACTACTTGGTTGGCAAAAAGAAGGGCCTATACCATATATATAACCTATTTTTTCTTCATTTTCTTTTAAAAATAAAAGAGTCGGTCAAATTGATTTTTTCAACATTGTTTTAATATTCTTTACATTATGGTAAAGATTAAAAATTGTTTTGGTCATTAATACTTACTTTTATATTTTCCCATCTTTTTTATAAAATTTTAAAAATATCCCTAGACACAAATTGATTCATTAAAATCTATTTTTTTTAATTAATTTTCAACTTCTTTTGAATGTGTTTTGTTTTAATCATTCTTTATATGCTTTTCATATTTTAGTAGATTTTTTTTTGTAACTTTCTTAACACTTTTTTGACCATCCGGGACTTGCCCGGTTAGAGTAGTTGAATCGGCCGGTTTACCAGTTAGGCCGGTTAAAACCGCTTCCAGACCCATATCCAGTTAACCGTTCCAGTTCGATTTTGAGAACACTGTATACGACCATCTGACTCAAGAAAAGCCCAAAATGTATTGGTCCAATTTTTAAATCACTACGGTAAGTAATGAAGCCCAAGCTCAATTCCTATTTCCTACTTAATTATTCATTAAATCAATTGTACGCACCATTACGCCATCACCATCAAAGCCATTGACTTGATTGTGATGAACCATATGGCTATATTGTTATCATGATCGGTTAGTATGGGTGCTATCTTTCCCTCTCTCTGGACCAAAAAAACGGAATCATAGTAATCGCCACCTTGTATTCATGCATGGCATGGCAGAATCCTCCATTTTCTTTATTTTGTTCATCTTTTATCAGTCCCAAGTAATTTATTTTACATCATAAATAAAAACATGTCTGTTTTATTGGCTGAAAGTACGAGCAAAGCACAATTTCACACACCAAGAGCTCACTTCAGAGAACCATATAGAGGTTGGGATCTTCTGAACGAGAAAATATCATTAATACATTTCGACCCACAACTGTTCTCTTTCTGTTTCGCTGCTTCATATTCTGAAGAATGTAATTTTCCATACACCTGTATACTCAGCTTCTTCCTCCGAGGGGCCCCAACTTTGATATATATGTCGAAGAAATCAATCATATCTTCCTGTGTCAATTCTCTAATTGCACCAACCTGTTTAAAAATAGCTCAGTAAGAAAATTGATCAGAACACTGATGTAATGGAATTTATCCATCATAAAGAATTTATAGCTGAAAGACAATTGGAATGCATCATACTGGTTTTCATCAGAAGTATACCTCGTGTTCCACCCGGTCAAACTTGAGTGTTCCCCTCTCAATTTCTATCCAGAAAAATTCTGATTCCTCTGACAAGTTCTTGTGTTTCTCAAGCTTCATGTCAATCAATGAGTTTTTGTTTCTCTGGGAATTAAAAATTGCATAAGAACCTTGACAAGAATACTGAAGTTTAAGGTTCCAAAATGCATAATTGGCACATGCTCAGAAAAAGAAAAAAAAGAACTCAAATCCATGAGTCTCTCCAAAATTGCACCAATGGACAGGGTTTTATGTTAATGCAATTCACACACCATATGGATGTTGCCAATTGAAAAGGTAAAACAAATTTGTACAAATCCTTATTTAGAGCCCTGTTGTGCCATAATCATGAGTGAAATCATTGGTTCTTTTACTCTTAATACGAGTAGAGATAGGTTTGTAGACAGTGATTCATGAAAAATAATGTGAGACCCTGGTACTATATGAATTAGCAAAAGGTTTTAGGATTCAAAATTGCTTCTTCTCATTACATTTAGATTGTCATTTCCATGAATAGTCCAATAATCAATTCAATAACCTATGAGTCAGTCCAGACAGAGCAATTACTTATCTATCAAGATGCCTCATTTTCCTAAAAAATAAAAAAAGAGGCGTACTTTCTGTTTTTTGAAGCTCACTTTAGATAACCGAGCTCAAGCAAATGGGGCAGAGAAAGGCTCCAGGTTAGCAGGAGCAAGCCAAACTTCTGCTTTTTATGCTTTCAACAGGTGGAGTGACGGAATTACATCAACTAAGTGGTCAGTGCAAACTGGGGCCTATATCTACCCGGTTATAGAGAGAAATTCTGCAGAATACTTTTATTTTTGCTGTATTTGAAGTGTGAATATCAAATCCGTAATATTCCATGCAGAATTTAGTGCAATTAGAAGTCAACCTCTTCCCTATTGAAGTGCCTTAAAAACGTACAACTAGAACAATCAAGCAAAGTCAAACAAGATTGCTTTTTGATAGACACATTATTTTACTCCTTGAGCGGTACTTCTTCTCACTTTTATATGTCATCTTCCTTTTGATCAACTATCGCATGCCCATGTACCACAACTGATGAGAAAGGATCTAGACACACACGAACACATATCACAGTCTGTTGCCCATTATAGACAACATGTGATCATGAGCATCTATAAGCTCAACATTACTATATTCAGATGATGCATATATCAATTCACTAATTTGGAAATTCATACATGTAAGTACTAACTTCGCTACACTTAGAGAAACAGATTGACATGTAACTATGAGTAACATAGAGAACAACAACTTAGTCAAAGGCACGTTATCACTCTTTCAGTAAGACAGAATTTATCACTCTTTAAGGAATCAGGAAAATGAATAACATTCAAAAAGTGAATCATTGGTATTGAGGTCCAAAGAAAGCAACGAATTCATGAATAATGTCATGTGTAATGATTTAGAATATTCGAATCATGTTGTAAAAATGGGCCTTAATTGGAGACCATATGATGCATGCCCCAGAAATAATTAATCAATGCAAAAGGGAGCAATACTGAAATAAACTTACAATAAAGTCATCATTTGACATTGTATAAAGCTGAGTTTCAAACATTTTGAGAAATGCCTCAACTCTCTCATCTAGTTTTTCTGGGTCCTGCAATTATCAAATTTCGATTTTACAAGGGGACAACTAAGCCACAAGTTTTGAAAGAAGCGAGTAATGCTCAACTACCTTTACTATGGATTGAATAATAATCTGCACTCCTTGGATTCCTGAATCATTCCTGCATTTTACGTCACTGTTGAGCTGAAACTGAATTGATGAAAACCTACAATGGAATTCGTGAAATGGTATTCTCTCAAACCTTTTCATTAGGAATGTAATGTATCCAAGCTGCTCAACAGATCGAAGCTGATGAAAAGCTGGCTGCTTTGCGATGAGGACAAAAAGCTGGAGTTTCACATTCAACTTAAAATCATCTCGACCAACCTTAAAGATTTCCAAAACAAGCAGCTGTTAGCTCTTGAATGATGAAAATTCATATATTTGGGGTACATAATTTTAACAAATAAGCACTGTTGATGAGAGATTAATAACATAATATCACAGTCACAAAAAAAGAGTCTCCAGAAACTACATTGACTTGGTGAGAGATATGTACAAGGGAGCGCTAACTACTATACAAACAATTACTGGAGAGACGAGTGAGGTTTTAGTAACAATAGGTCAACATCAGGGGTCATCATTGAGCTTATACCTCTTTGTCTTAGTTATGGACGCCTTAACTAGGCACCTATAGTACCGTGGTTCATGTTGTTCGCAGCAGGCATAGTTTTGATCAATGAGACCCGAAATGGCATCTACACAAAATTAGAACTTTAGAGGGATGCTCTAAGATTTAAAGATTTTAAAATTAGCCAGACTAAGACAGAGTATATGGAATGCAAGTTTATTAATAATAGGTGTAGAAACAAGGAAGTAGTTCAGATTAATGCTTAAGAAATACCAAAAAGAGTGGACTTTGGATATCTTGGGTCGATAATCTAAGAAAATAGAGAGATTGAGGAAGATATCGCACATATAATTAGAGCTGGGTAGGCGAAGTGGAGATGTACAACCACAGTTTTATGTGATTGCCGAATACCAATGAAGTTGAAGGGCAAGCTCTATAGGACAATTGTAAGACCAACTTTGTTTTATGGGGCGGAATGTTGGGCAATCAGATGAGTAGCAAGACAAGAAGGGATAGAATTCGAAATATATACATTCAGGAGAATTTAGATGTGGCACCAATAGGTGATATTATAAGAGAGAGCAGACTTAGGTAGGCTAGCCATGTGCTGCGTAGATCCAGTACAATATCTGTTAGGAGGTACAAGTTAGTTCAAGTGGAAAGCTCAAAAAGGACAAGGGGTAGGCCCAAAAGGATATGGTTAAAAGTAGTGAGAATAGATTTAGGGACCTATGGCCTCACTGAGGGTATGGTTTCTAATAGAGCAAAATAGTGAACCAGGATTTGTGCAGCCATTCCCAATTAGTTGGGAAAATGCTCTGACGATGATGATGATCACAGTCACAAAAAGTGACAGAAGCACTAAACTAAGTCCAAACACAATCAAGCAAAATGATACCATAGATTTTTTCTTGGTGCCACAACTCTACATATAGGAGATTTTCTTGGCACTCAATGCATTCTCTCCTCGTTCCATTCAACAAAAATAGGAAATTCCTTGTAACATATAGTGGTCATTGATAGGTTCATTCAGTTTTATATTGGAAAGTGAAAAACATAGAGAAGAAGAGAGAAAGGAGTCATACACTTGAAAACACACACCAAGGCACAACCCTAATTCTTGTATTATAATATGCCTATACACATTACAGTAAGTGCTTTACAATATAAACTATTAATAATACACAAATTACAAAACTTCCCTTCATTGTATTCTTACATTCCCCCCAAAGTTGTACTTCATGTTTGAACACATACAACTTGTTCTTTAAGAACTCATGTCTATCTTTTGCAAGCCTTTTTGTGAAGATACCAGCTCTTTGATTTTTGGTCCCAATCAAGCGAGCATCCTCAGCCACACTTTTCTCACAGACAAAATGGTGATCTATCTGATTGTGTTTAGTGCGACCATGAAATACTGTATTTGTTGAAATTGGCAGAGTACTCTTCTTGTCACAGTAAACTGTTGACTTGCATATTGTTGTTCCAAGAAAAGAAATAATACTTTGTATCTATGAAATCTCAGAAACTACCTGCAAGAGTTTGATCTCAGCATCAATGCCTAGACCTCGCAATAATTTTATGTTTCTTACTCCATGAAATTAGATTTCGAACAAGAAGTACACAATAACCTAAAACTAATCTTCTAGACTCTGGATCTCCAGCCCAAGTCTGCATCAGGGTACCCAATTATATAAACAATATTCAATTTGTTCAGGTTGTTTCTTTCATAGAGCAGCCCTTGATTCATGATTCCATTTATGGGCTCTTCCATGTGAGTGTCAATAGGAGCAAGCAAAAATTGACACACTTGACTAACAACATATGATACATTAGGCCCACTGAGAATGAGATACCACAATGCCCCTACTAAACATTTGTATCTCTCTGGCCCATATATTCCTCAAACTCTTCCCCAGGTCTTGAAGGAGTTTCATCAATTATTTCCTCCTCAAGACTATGCTGCTCACAACTTCTATCTACATCTTTACAACAAAATATTGTGTCTCACCTACCGCTTGATTCATGGTTCGACTCTGAATTCCATGATGCAATGACACTTCCCATTTACCTGAATCACTTGCATCCATTAAACAAGGAGGCATATACATCCCCCTTTCATCAAAGTTTATGTGTTGAGATAAGAACTCTTTTTAATCGAGGACTGTAACACATGTATCCAATATATTCATCAACATACCCTGTATAAAGACAAACGTCTGCCTTTGAGGATAACTTTCTTCTCTGGCTCTTGTCAATATGAACATCGCATAACATCCATACGAGTATAATTTGGAATAATCAGAACTTAGAAAGGTGATTTTCCATGTAGAACAACTGTAGACAACCTATTAATGAGATAAACTGTGGTATGAAATGCTTATGCTCATAAAAATTTAAGAACTACATTCATAAACATCATGGAAAACACAATTTCAATTGATACGCCTATGTTTTCTATCTGCTAATCCATTTTACTCAAGTGTGTGTGCACATGATATTTGTTGTTTCCCCCTATTATTCTCCTATTAGGTAATTGCATGCTCCATCACTATGGAAGTAAAGTATTGGTTTCTGAAAGTGTTTTCCAACAAAGATTTTGAATTTCATAATAATGCGGAACACATAGGGTTTCTTCTTAAGAAAAAATGTCCAGGTGAAAGGAGAGAAATCATCCACAAATGTAACATAATACAAAGAACCAGATAAACAAGATTGTGAAGCAGGATCCCAAACATCATAATGAACTAATTGAAAGGGAACAAAAGCTCTTTTATTATGAATCAAAAAGAGAAATTTCACTTATTTATCCAACTGACATCCATCATCATCACCATCAAAGCCCTTTCTCAACTAATTGGGGTTGGCTATATGAATCATAGTATGCTATTCTGCTCTATTAAGGGACATACCCTCAATGAGGCCATGAGTCCTCATATATTTTTCACTATTTCCAACTATCCAAAACACATTTAACAGTTATGCATTGAGGATTAGGAAGACCAATAGAAGTAGAAGATGACAAGGTCATTGTTAATAGAATAAGAAAGAGCAAAAGAGAGAAGGGCAACAAACCAGTAATTAAGTTTTGATGAGCAAAAGCGAGACAAGGAGAACAACTAAGATTTTTTTTTGTTTTAAGAGAAAGAAATAGGTTATGAAGCTTTCAAACAAGATATATCGTTTTATATTGAATGAAGAGAGAATCAAGAGGTTTGTGGCTTGAATATGAGGGTTTGAAGAAAGAATACTAGCATGAACAGTTGTATGAACATTAGTATAAACAATAATGTGAACAGTAGCATGAACAGTAATGTGGACAATAGCATGGACAATAGGTGCCCCTAATTAATATGGAAGAAATATAAGAGAGAAACATTAGGGTTTATGAAAGAAGGATGAGAATGATGAAAGAGGGTAAAGATGAAGAAAGAAAGATTAGGGTTAGAAGGGAAAGAGATAATGAATCTTCAAGAAGAAGGAAATATGGGTAACCTTGATTAGAGTTGATCATGCTGAGGGTATATCCAAACCTAGGTTTGATACCATGAAAAACATAAAGAAGAAGAGAGAAAAGAGGCACACATTAAAAACACTTGGTTGTGAAGCAAATTAAGCTAGAGAGACGACTAAATTGGATTTTATATTTTTATCATTTTTTTGAACTTTGGGACTTGGATAGAATTGTTTATTTGGTTGGGCTTTAAATATTGTCATGGGGGCAGTAGAGGGGGATCTGATTAATTGTGTTGTGTAGGATAGGGAGTTTCGTATGTGTAGGATTGAGGTGACCGTTTGCTTGATTAGTTAGGATATATACTAAATGAAGGGAAGAAGATATGGTTTGAGTGTGAATAGACAGGGGCTTCCTAAATGTAAGGGATTCATGCAAATAGGAAGGGGGAAGTTAGAGACAGAGAATAATATGGGATAGTGGGATATAAAGAGAGATTTATGTGGAGGGGGACGGCCTTATAGACTTGGACTTGGTTTTTCCTTTGAGAAGAGCTTTAATTGAAAGAAGAAAGTGTGTTTCTTCTTCCATTTGGCTTATTTTATCAGCTTTTATTAATCTCCTTTATTGCTAGTTGTTGGCTTGTTCTATGATCGAAGGATGGAATCAATTTCCCGAGCTCCTTGCACATCGAAGGCACAACCCTAATTCTTGCATTATAATATATGTAATATTATATCTTGAGCAAGGACAGATGTGCCCTTACACATTATGCCAAATGACTTTACAATATAAACCACTTAAAATACACACAAATTACAGAACTACCTTTTATTGCATTCTAACAGGGAAAGCACTGGTTGGGCATATCAATGTAAATTGTTTTGCCCATTTTGGATGCCTTGATTATCTTCCCACCTTCTTTTGTCTAATTTTTTTAGTGATTTTATATGGTAAGTAAATTCTTTTATCCATTCATGTATAAGCGTATAATCTTATGAATTTCCTTGTTCCAATTTGATTGACCTTCAGCTAAGCTTTTATAGAATCATAACAATATAGACCCAAGGGCAACGTTGCCCAAAAATAAGAGAATTTGTACCGATATGTCTTCTTCCTCATATCCAAAGAAGTTCTTAGCTGATTTGCCTTCTTTCAATCAGAATTTTACACCAATGTAGTGATTAAAAGTTTTTTCTTATTTATTAGCTCTGGCTTCCTCCTTTTTAGATTTGTGGTACAGAAAAGGGGAAAAAAAAGTTTTGCAGCCCTAGCCCACCTCTAGCAACCAAAAAGAGAAGGGAGAAGAAAACTAAAAAACTATGGAGTGACTTAGGTCACTTCTATGGAAAACATAATACGATAACGATATTGACAAAACTACTACCAAAATCAAGATATTTTATTTTGTATACCTGCAATAGATCATTTTCCCCAAAAATCTAGTAAGCCCTTGAAATCAGACCTCTTTACAATAAACAACACTTGAGATGCTCTTCATGGATCATTTTATTAGCTGCCAAGGCGACATGGGTTTATTAAAAAGAAAAGGAAAAAAATAAGTGAAGCTTCAACAAAGCACCGTAAATAAGCAATCCAAACCAAGTTCCTTAAATTGGCTCCTTAGTTTGAACAACTTGCTTCCATCCAAAACCACTTCAGCCGTAGAGTACCATAATATGCATAGTTTGTTTTGTAGTGAAAGACCTCTTTGATGTCCAATAAGTACAACTTAGCTTTAGAATACAAGGTTCAATGCAACACTGAAGGAGAATCAAAGAAAAAGACACTAAGATAGCAATAAATAGTGCTGCGAATTTATTAAATTTTACTAATACTAAATATTCATTATTTATGTTAAAATCATCTAAATACACGTGTAGTGCCTGATATGAAATGAGGAATGAAAATCATACATATATGAATACCTGAATATAGTACAAAAGAGCTGAATTTTCATCCTGCTCGTTGAGAACCTGAACTGGGTAAAACTGATTTACTCCTGCTTCCAGATTTATTATTCTATCCGTCAAGTGCTGTGATGGGAAAAGAGGTTTGCATAAAGACTGGGAACCATTGAAAAGAACATCTTCAACATCCTGTACCAAAGCTTGAGCTTCATCTGGGGTAACATTTCCTGAAAGGACTCACAATAACATGGTAAGTGATGACGAATTGTCATTCAAATATGATATAATTGTGGGAACGTTAGTTTGCAGCACAAACCTGCAACATAGCATTCAAAAAAAGCCCTTGAGAGTAAGCGTGGTACAAATTTCGAGAGATCTTCAGCCTTGAGATGCGGAAGCACCTCAAGTTCTTCATTCCAAGGCCATGACTGATCCTCCATTATTAATGAAGAATAATACATGCCTTGCTCATATGGTTGTTCAAATTTTGTATTTTGATAATCCTTCGTTACATTTTCCTGTTTCAATTACAAGAACAAGAGACCTGTTAATAACTTTTAAGTGATGTTGATCCTCAGAATATTTTAAAAGACAAACATATATATGAAATTCTTCGATGTTATTAGTGAACATTAAAGTTCATTCTAAAATGTCAGTTTACTTAAGACCAAGATAGTTTTTATTGGTTCACATCCAGCAAAGGAAACAAAGTTTGGTTTGAAAAGCCATTAAACTAGGAAACAATCCCTAGACTAAGAAATATTCTAAAGAGCATGTTGCTAGTTGTGGAGATGTTATTACTTGGCATGTGCTTGTCCATGTGTATATTTTGACACAAGGGAGCTATAGCTGATTCTTAACCTACAAAGAAACAAATTCAAATTGAAATAGATCTGTATGCTTTCACTAGGTTTCAGGATGGCCATTGAAGAATCCATATGGCAGCTGAGATTAGATATGAATTAGTACATTTTAGTGCAAAAAAGATTCATTTCTTTTATGTTATCCAGACAATGTTTGACACCTGAAGAGCTTTGATGCATGGAGAAGGGTAGATTGACATGTTGAAAAAGAACAAGCTTTCAATACTTAAAGGTCTTTCCAAACAAAATGGAGTCCCCAAGAGAAAAAAACAACACTTTCTGGAAATTACTCATTCCCTGAGACACACCCTAAAGTTGAAAAAATTTATAATATGAATTCATCCTTACTGTTGCCTTCTTGATTAACTGTATGCCATCAAGGGTTCTTTAGGGTGTGTTTCCTATCCAAACTCTTCATTTAATCCCCATTTGTTTCCTATACTCCCAAGTTCTTAATTCCTATACTCCCTAAAGTCATTAAGTGTGTTTCCCTAGGATATCCAACACATCAAAAAGGTTTCAAATGCTAAGATCCTATTAACAAAGTTATATCTTTGTGAATGTTATCTTCTTTGAATGCATTCCATATTTCTACAATACTGGAAAACAATACTCTGTTCCGGTAGAGAACAATTGACAGGAAGAGAGCAATTCAACATCAATGCCTCTACTTTTTTAAAACCCATCCGTTTCTGAAATATCCCAAAATAAAGATGGGAATGCGGCAATTGACCCCAAGGAGGAGTTGAAGGTGTATGTTTGAAGAAGGAAGTTGGTATAACCTAAAGTCCAGAATGATCATCACTCAAGTGCCAACCCCAAACCAGGTACTTAACTTATACTTCCTACTCTAGTATTTCCTCAAAACCTCCCAGCTCCACTCTTCTATAAGATGCTGACTTGCCTATTGCCTTACTCAAAGATAAGCATTCCTAC
The DNA here is from genome assembly GCF_000471905.2 of Amborella trichopoda. The sequence goes on along the minus strand of NW_006497610.1, from coordinate 1,013,069 downwards.
ACTAAGTATCCTATAGGCAAATTTGTTTCTTCTAACTTGATATCGTGTGTTCCTTTCATCATTGTCTACTGTTAGCATTCCATCTTATGTAGCAGAAGCTCTGTCACAACCTCCATAGAAGGCAGCAATGTTGGAGGAAATGCAAGATCTTGAAATAAACAGTACTCGAGAAGTCACCAAACATTCTGAAGGAAAGAACATGGTAGGATGTAATTGGATAATTACCTTGGAATACAAGGCAAATGGCACTATAGAAAGATATAAGGCGAGATTGGTAGTAAAAGATTTTATATAGACCCATGTTATAAACAACAAAAGAAACCTTTACCCTTGTAGCGGAGTTAAATATTGTTAGGTTTATTCTTTCCGTAGCAGCTAATAAAATCTTGGTCTCTACGTCAAATGGATGTGAAAAATGCCTTTCCACATAGAGATCTTCATGAGGAAGGAGGCTATATGGCCATGCCTCTAGGATTTCAACTTCATAGAGGTGTGTAATAAACAAAGAAAAGATATGGACGCAAGCAATCACTGAGAGCTTTGTTGGGGTTATGTAGCCATTTAAAGGCCTTATGAGAGCATACAAAACTGTAAATATGGTGATGTGATGCTCCAGTGCGAGTGTGGTCCGGATGGACTGTGTGGCATGGGACAGGGTGGACTGTGAGGCATTATTGATGCCGTGACTCACCTAAGTTTTAACGAGCTATGGCTCAGGTTGATGTCTAAAAACCTATAGCCTAGGGCATTATTGATAACGGTTTAGATGCAGTGTCATCCCTCGATGAGGTCGGAGTTGTGTCGTCGTTGGTTGTCCAGAGGACTGGGTGTAACCCATGCGTGTTGTGGTTGGCAAGAGAAGACAAGGGCCAAACTCTTATCATCACAATTGTCTCGTAGAATTTGCCTTTTAGCTTTCATTGGTATGCGGTGATCACATAAAATTTTGACTGTACATCTTCGCTTCGCCCACCTAGCTCTAATTCTATATGCGACATCTTGCCCAATCTCTCCATTTTCTTGGATTATCGAGACAAGATATCGATAGTGTGCTCGTTTTAGTATTCCCTAATCGTCAATCTTAACTACTTCCTCATCTATGCTTCTATTGTTATTAAATTAGCATTCCATATACTCTGTCTTAGTCCGACTAATTTTAAAATCTTTAGATTCTAGAGCATCCCTCCAAAGTTCTAACTTTGTGTTGACACCCTTTCAGGTCTCATCGATCAAAACTATGTCATCTGCGAGCAAAATGCACCATAGTACCTCATCCTGTAAGTACCCAGTTAACTCCTCTATAACTAAGACAAAGAGGTATGGGCTCAATGCTGACCCCTAATATAGTCCTATTGTCACTGAAAACTTACTCATCTATCCATTAGTTGTTTGTACACTAGTTAATATTCCATCGTATATATCTCTCACCAAGTCGATGTAGTGTCTGGAGGCTCATTTCTTTTCTAACACCCACCAAATCAAATCTCAAGGTACTCTATCATAACCTTTCTCTAGATTGATAAAGACCATGTGGGGGTCTTTTCCCTTTGCCTTAAACTTCTCAATTAGTTGCTTAAGTGAAAAAATCGTCTCCGTTGTTGACCTCCCTTGCATGAAACCAAATTGATTTTTTGATACACTCATTTCATGTCTTAGTCGTTGCTCAATCACTCTCTTCTAGAGCTTTATAGTGTGGCTCAAAAGTTTGATCCCTCGATAGTTCACACAATTTTGTATGTCTCCTTCATTCTTATAAATAGGTAATATAATACTTTTTCGTCATTCATCTGGCATTTGTTTTTTGTTCACAACACCTTGTTGAATAACTTGGTCAGCCAGTTAATGCCAATCTCCACCATGCACTTCCAAACCTCTATCGGGATACCATCTGCTCCCAAAGTCTTTCCTATCTTCATCCTTTTCAAAGCTTCTTTTAATTCTAATATCCTAATACTACGAATGTATATATGACCTCCACCCTCATTTATGCCAATAGTTCCTTCTACAGCTATGTCCCTATTGTGTCTGTCATTTAATAATTTTTGAAAAAATAAACTCTCCACCTCTAGTTGACCTATTCATCCTTCACCAAGACACTCTTAATGCATTTAATATGGTCTAGGACCCCACACTTTTTCTCTCATTTTTGCTAATTTTAATACATCTTTTCCACCTTTTCTTGTTTCCAGTTAATTATATAGATTATCATATGCTTTAAGTTTAACCTTACTATTTGTTTATCATTTTTCTTAGCATTTTTATATTCTTTGAAGTTTTGATCATTTCTACTATACAACCAAGTTTTATAACATGAACATTTTTTTTTAATGGCCTTCTGAACCTCATCACTCCACCACCAAGTTTCCTTACCGGCATTTCTTTTTCCTCTAGATTTTTCTAAAACTTATTGTCAGTTTCTTAATACAGTCAGTCTTCTCATTCAACTTAGCATTGACCTCATGTTAAGAGTTCTATTTTCCTGCTTTAACTAATTTATCCCTAAATAAGTCTATTTTCTCATTTTTGAAATTCCACCACCTAATTCTTGGACACCTATTAATTTCACCCCTTCTCTTCCATGTAAGTACCAATCCACTTCTAAAATATTTTATTTAGGTATTAGAAATATTTTTATTATTTTTACAAATTTTTCAGGATTTCAAAAATCTTTTATGCTGCAAATTAATTAAAAAGGGTATTTTTGAAATTTTCAGAACTTGGAAGGACACATGTGGGAACCAAAGATCCCCCCCCCATATGTGTGTGCCACCATGAGTTGGGCGTGTGGCCTTGTGGGGCCCACATAAGGTCCCTGGGGAAGCACACCACTTTTTTTGTTGTATGTGCCATCTTTTAGTGAAAAGACAGTTAGTTAGGGAATCATTTTAAAAGAGACTTGTTCCCTATTGAAGTGGGAGTTTTAAAATAAAAGGATTATTTTTGACATCCTATAGATTTTGAAAGATCTAGATAATATCAAAAGTGGCAATAATTTAAATTTAAAACAAAGTTGGATATTGGTCAAATTATAAGGGGACAAGGTTCTTGATTTCCACCAAAATCATGATGGCTGATTTATGGGATGGATGACTCAAATTCAATCTCTCTCACCCCATAAATTTCTTAAATATCCTAATGGTCAAGCTGGAAAATTAGATAAGGCATACCTCGATGGAATCCTAATCTTAGTGGAAGATAGATTTGTTATTCTATTTAAACCTAATTGAACCTCTCTCAAAATCTTATGACAAGATATCTCTCTCTCTCTCTCAGACACATCAAAAAAAAAAAGCCTCACCCTCACACGCACATGAGAAAAAAACAGCCCGTCTCTCATGCTATATTTCTCTCTCTCTCACGCCAAGAAAAGAGAACCTCTCTCTTTTCCTCCACGCATCATATCTCTCTCTCTTTCAAATTTGAATCACACCTCTCTCTCCCCATTGCATCATAGAGGAACAGTGCCTAAAAAGAAAGAAAAAGGGAAGGGGCACTTTGAGACCCTTAGTGAGGGAATTGTTGTTTTAGAAGAAAAAGAGACGTACAACCAGCCAAGGGATAAATAAACCCTCAAGCATAGCTCTAAGTTGTTCATCTAGAGTTTCTACAAATCCTAGAAAAGCTATTGAGCTATCTAAAACCCTAGATTGAAAGGTATTGTCTATAAAGCTTCCCTATCTCAGAAATTCCAGCAAACCTAAAAGACTAAAAGTGTGCCATCAGTCAAAAAATCGGGTGTATTTTATAAAATATTTTTGTGGACTTTCAAGAACATATTTTGCACGTAAAATCATAGTGGAAGATTGGTTATTGTTATGGATGGTATCTATTTGCTTTGGCAGTAAAAGTAAAGATCCTAGGTTATGTTTAAGGTTTTAAATTTGATTTACAGCAGTGTATAGTGGCCTCTATAAGTGGAATTCAAGTATATTAAAAATAAAAATAAATAAATTTATTACCTTGAGTTCCACATAGCCAGTCCTTTCGTAAGTTCTAATAGATGATGGGTTGTTAATACCCAATCCAATCAGTTATGGTTGAACAAACAGTTTTGCCAGTCCTTTTGGGACCACTTGCTCCCAAATTAGCTTCATGCCTCTTATGAGTGGGTCAGGAAAATATTAACTGATAACTAGCTGGGTCAGCAATCATGACATTTCAATAGTTTTTAAGGGAATGGACTTTGGGCTTTATGTGTACACTTTAAGATTTCCTAGGCCATCAAAATGAGATGCAGAAAGTATAAAGACCAAAACATCTCAGAGATGAGATGTCTTCTTCCCCTAGTGCCTAGCTTGAAAGCTGTACACACAGGGGAATGAGGGTAGGAGCATAGTAGTACCTTTACCTAACAAACATGCTCAACAATGGAAACACCAAAAATGTTCTAACCTCCTCTAGTGATAATACTTGTTAATCAAATGTTAGCTTATCAACAACAATTTCTTTCTTCATCTATGAGGGCCATTTTCTGACAGTTCAGTTATACATAATGAATCATTTTCAATCAGATCTTACCATTTATCCATAAGGTGGCACTAGTTCAAAAAATATGTTGCATGTTACCCAAATGATGTATTTTACATGGCCAACAAGCATACCTTAATTACCGAAAACCTGTCTTGTTTCACCTCAAATTGAACAATCTTTTCAATTATTGCATCTAACAAGAGCCTCATTTTATGATTATAGCCAAACAACTCAATCTGCAAAAAGCAAAACCAACATAATTTATCAAGATGCATCTTCTGAATAGTTTGTGAAGATAAAACAACAAATCTTCAATATACACAAGATATCAGGATTATAAATGCAAGTATCAAACTTAACTTCTTTTAACCATGTGAAATGATGTCATTGCAAGCAACGAAACATTCCATCATGCAGAAAAGGTAATAAATACCAAATGCTATGAAATAAAATTTTCCCAAAAGTAAAAGCACATTATTCGACACTATGGGATCATGCAACCCTTGACTTATGAATTGCTTTAGATACAGCTCTTGACTTATGAATTGCTTTAGATATCAAAATATATCCGGTGGAGTAATGGCAAATTTAGGTCATAATTGGCGGTTACAGTGTCCAGCATTCAGTGGCTCTTGAAGCATTTGTACATAGCTATAGTCTAATCTGAAGACTGAACATACAAAATAAATTCTCAGTTCACAGAACGTGTAATAACATCATTACGTGTTGGATTTGTAAAACTGTATAGCACATAAATTGAATGAAAGACGAATAGAACATTGGATGATCAAACAAAAGAAGACCAACATCTTCTTTCTCTCACATTACTGATCCTAGAATAATTATCCTAGTACTAATATTTCTTCACATGAAAGTATCGACAGGTAGGACCCCAACACCAATACAAGACACTCTTAGGATACTCATAAATGCAAATTGCATCAATCTAAAAGTACATATATGATTATAATATTTGCATCATTATACAATCTATCTAAAACTAATTTTCTTATACCATGTACAACCCCGCCATTTGTATAGATGAGATCAGTTCCCTAATCGATGAGAGTTTTGCCCAAGTTTCTTTAATTCTAACTTGGCATCAGATCACAAAATCAGAAAACTAACTGCCTCTGAATTTGTAGTGAAAATCAGTCCAACATATATAACTTGTTAAATATATTGGGGGGAATCAATCTTTAATTTAGGATAAAAAATCTGAACTTGGGGAGAAGTTTTATCATAAAGCTGAAAGAAGTAGCTATGTGGAATTCAAGGGAATAAAATCAAAAAACTTTCTCTATTCTTTTTATTCATGTTTTTTAATTACACTTATAACTGCCACAAAACACTGCTATAAACAAGAAATAAACCCTAAATACAACCTAGGATTTTTTTTTCTACTACCAAAGAGAATACACACAATCCATAATTGAAAAATAAGCTTTGACTATAAATTTTAGTAGAATAATGTTCCTGAAAATTCAAATAAACAAGCAAAGAATGACTAGAAATAAAACTAAACAGCCAGGAAGACTAACTTGAATTTGCCTAGACTCACCCCTTAGGACTAAGAATACCTCACACCCGATTTCCTGACAGATGACACACTTTGATCCTATTGGTCCTGCTGAATTTTCTAAGTCAGGAAGCTTCCTTAGGCAATGCCCCACAGATCTAGGGAGAGCATAAATGAGATTAGGGTTTCTAGATCCTTGTTCAGACCTCTCTAGGGCATGGCTTGAAAGGCACCTCTCTTTGTCTTACTATGGGCAAGGTGTGCTCTCTCTATTATCTTTGGGTGACATTCCACCCCTAGTATCCTAGGGTTGTGCATGCCACCCTTTAGTGACTAGAGAGGGTGTGAAAGAGAGAAAGAGAGAGAGAGAGAGAGAGAGAGGCTAGAATGTAGTGTAGAGAATGAGAGTCCCCTTCTTATATAGGCCTTAAGGGCCCTAGGTATGCCTATCTAAATAATGACTCATCATGACCAATAGGATTTTGGGAAATCTGGGATTTGAGAGAAGATTAAATCTGAGTCATCCATCTCATGAATTAGCCATCATGATTTAGGGAGGACTCTAAGAACTTTAACCCCTGAATGTTTTGACCCATATCTATTTCTAATTAAACTAGAATAATACAAATCAAAATATAATCATCTAGAACTCTATATCTCTCACAGATTGTAGGAAATCAAAAAAGAAAAAAGGTTTGGTAAAAAAAAAATCTTAACTCCCAACAAAGTATGGACATCATTGTTTGAGCATATTTTTGTTGCACTAACACCCCTGGTCAAATAATAGAGGAAGCGGTTACGACTTAGGCCCAAAGGTACCAATCACACCTGTGGACTATGGAAGCCCGCACCAATAAGCCTGACTTTTGAGCAATTTTGAAAAGGTGTCCTCATGGCTCCAAAAAGCATGAGAGAGTGGGATTTGATGTTTTAAGAGCGCACGCCAAGTTTCATCCCAATCCAATAAGGGTAAAGTAGATCAGGTAGAAAGTTACATTTCGCAGTGCCACTCTCTTTCATGCTGAAAGTTACCTCATAACTAGAGCTATATTGGCAAGGTCTCAGATGAGCACTAGACCACCGCTATTAGATTCGGAAGGCCCAAAAATCCCCAAATACTAATTTTCAGTTCATTTGGATACTTCAAGACCATTTTGAGCCAAACTTACCCAACGGGTAGGTTTAATACTATTCCCATGAAGCTTCATTGAACCAGTTTCCATTTATGGAAACTGTGATTTTTGGAAACGGATATTCTTTGGGAAGCATAACTTCTTCATCCTAAGGTCAATCAATCCCAAATTTTAGTATGTCGTGCATCTCATCAAGGCGCACATATTGATATGTGGTACGGTCTGTGACAATGCCCAGAACGAAAGATATTGTAGAAAGAAGTTGACCAAAAATGCTTAAAATGCAGAATTTTCAAAGACAAACATCTTTTACTCCCATGACCATATTTCAAAGCCCCGACATGAGATGACCTCATGAGTGAGTCCGTTACGACTATGACTCGAAGGGCTTCAATTTGAGGTATGATTTGCATGAGATTGAGGTCAGGAAGACACCTTATTTTGGCTCGCAAGAAGGCATGACTTTCTATCGCCGGAATTCTATTTTTCGACGACCTCCAAAATTACAAAAGTGATCCAATGAGCACCAAATCGAGGGGTTTTCGTTGCAAAACGATCACAATGACCTCCTGTCGATTATTGATGAAGAAAGTGATAAAAAACAAGGCGAAACAAGCAAGGTCGAAAGAAGAAAAATTCAAGAATGATTTCGCCCGAATTTTGGGGTCAACCTCAAAAGTTGGATTCAAATCGATCGTCTAGAGGAGCCCGACACTTTTACGGTGTTAGTTCGCTCGACGTTCATTGGAAAGCACAAAAAATGGCCCTGAACCATAAGGAAGGCAAGAGGCCCCTTTTGAGGGATGGTCTCGTCATTTCCATGAAAGATGAGAGGGGTAAAACAATAATTTTTACCCAAAAACGAAATTCACTTTTTAATTTAGAAAAATGCATTTTTCATCAATTTAGAGTTATTTTGATCATCCACCCTAGTTTAGGGGAGATCCTATATAAGTTCCTTTCACCATTTTTTTTTTTCATCAATTTAGCATTTGCTTGAGTTTTTTTGCGTTATGGTTTCATTCTTCACTTCAAGAGAGAGGAGAGAGAAACATTTAGCTTGTGAGAGAATACCCTAGGGCTCCCAAACTTCCATACCTCCCACTTCCTACTTCTACATTCCATACTCCCTACACCATACCACACCCTACACCCTAGACCATCCATCCTAACCCACTCAATCCTACACCACACCATATCCTATTTCCTGTACTACATCATATCCTACTCCCTACACCACACCACATCCTACACACTAGCCCACCCATACTTAACCAACCAACCATACTCCATAGCCCACCTAGGTCCATTCAAACTAACCTTGCACCCTAACCTCCTACCCAAAGACCTAACCCTTTCAAGGGCGCTTCAATGGCCGACACACTTAGCCGCCGGGTTCGAGTCTTCAGCCAACTTGCTAAGTATCTAGTTTCACTCTCTCTCTCATCTTTTCTTCTTCTCTTCTCTTCTTTCTTCTTCTTTCTCTCTTTTTCCTCTAATTCTCTCTCTTCCTCGCCCCTCGGAGAGCCAGGCAGCTAGGCTGCCCAGCTCCCTCCTCTTTCTGTTTCTCTCTCACCCCCACCCTCAGAGAGCCAGACGGCTGGGCCGCCCAGGTACCTTCTCTTTCTCTTTTCTCTTTCCTCTCTCTCTCTCCCCCCCTCCTTGGGAAGAGCCGAGCGGCTAGGCCGCCCAGCTCCCCCTTTCCCTCTCTTTCCCACCCTTCCTACTCTTCTCTCACTCTCTCTCTATTCCCACGCTCTCTCCCTTTAAAGAGTGAGGTGGCTAGGCCACCACTCCTCTCTCACTCTCTTTCTCTCTCTAACTCTCTCAAAATATCTCTCCCCCTCTCTCTTCTCACTCTCTCTACCTCTTCAAAGTGTGAGGCGGCTTGGCCGCCCCATTTCTCCCTTCTCTCTTTCTCTCTACTCTCTTTCTTCTTGTCTCACTCTCTCTTATTTCTTTTACTCTCCCCACTCTCTTTTATTTTATTTTAAATACGCTCTATTGAGGGGGTACGAGCATTAGGCCGACCTAAGGGCTTTTTAGCACCCAAGAATTTTGCATCTCTTGCAGTGCCTTCGGGGTGTTAGGTCTCGGCCTAATACCTTTTTAGTGGGTCAACCAATAAAACCTCTTGGGAAAGGGACGTCGAAAGGCTGCCGAATCATAGTGGTGCCCTTCTTCTTTTCCTTCTTCTTCTTTTCTCATTTCCTTCTTTTCTCTCCTCATACACTCTTTGAGGAGGTACCAACATTAAGTCAACCTTGGGGCCTTTTGAGTGCCCAAGAAGTTTGCATCTCGTGTCGTGCCTCCGGGTGCTAAGCTTAGGCCTAACACCTTTTATGGGTCAACCGGTAAGGCCTCTTGGGGGAGGTGACGCCAGAAGGATGCAGAATCGAAAAGTGATCCTCTTCTACCCTTCTCATTCTTCTTCTTCTTTGTCTTCATCTCTTCTACTTTTCTACCCCCCTCTTATACCCCATCCAAGACTTAAGCTTAGTTCACCTAAGCCCTTTTTACCCCAAAACTATCATGAACCGGGACGAATCAAGGAGCTATCAACCCCGAATTTTATACCTCAAGTGCGAAAGAATCAAGGTGTCGCGTGATTGGAGAAAGGACAAGACTCAGACCATGTCGAGAAGGCCAGGGGGCTTCGAATTAGTCTAAGAGGGCTAGCCAAGCCCGGATGTGTCCACGACCCCAACTGCGTGCGAGGTAGATGCCTGAACCCCTCGCAGCACCAAAATCTCTTACTGTTGGAACCTATCCGCACAAACGCACGACACGACGCGACATGCACGCGAGCGATCTCAAGCTGAGCCCCATAAACAGAGCCTCGGGTCAAAATTTCCTTGTCAAACAAAACACCTTTATTTTTAAAATAAAAATAAAACAACAGACGGGAGGGGGGGGGGTCCAATCTCCATGTGTGAGGTGTGGGCCACATGGCTCCACGCCCCACCTATGTAGGTGTGGAACACATGTGGGGTTGGATCCAAAGGCCCCACAAGTGTAGTGCATGCCACCAACTTGCACCATCCCATCCTATGGACATGACCAGCACACACCATCATTGTCCCGCCACAATTAGAATTCGAATTTGGCCGCCTGTCCAACCTAGGCATATCATGGCCCCAATGTTTTAAAATGCAAGATGCAGTCCTGATGCCACTCACCCTGATGTGGTTAATAAATATAAAAAATATTTCAAAAAATCTCAAATTAAGTAACTGGCAAACTGGTTTTTTTTAACAAAAAATGTGTTTCAGAACTTGAAGTTTAAAACTGAATATTAGGTCAAAAGGAAAACAACACCCTGGTTTGGAACTTCGTGGGGGGGGGGGAGGGGGAGAAGGAACAAAAACAAAAGACATGCACGTAAAATTGAAACATTTGCGGGACATTTTTTTAATACCGCAAGAAAGGGACATCTATGTTAATATCTATTTTTTAAAATTAAAAATTTTAAAAGACATCAAATCAATAAAATATTTTAAACATGTTTGTTTTCCTTTGAACATTTTGATTAATTCCTTTGAGTGTAGCTCATATTCTAATTAAGCAAATAAGTTTTAAAGAAAATGTTATTTCATAAAAAATATATATAGAAAGACCATTCCATTATGTATAATTTTAACTTTTTCCATATCTTGGAGTGAAGTTTTATGTAAATTGTTTAGTAACAACCCCGAAGATCCTTATCCATAGATAAAAAAAGTATAAAAAAGAACCCCAAAATTATATATACAAGAAAGAAACTGTTGTAACTGTTATTTATTAAATAGTCGTTACGTAGCTGCTCCACCTAGTACAAAATACCCATTAGACCATTTCATACCACTTTGTGCAATTTGTAAGTCCTTGAATGAAATTTATCCCGATTAATCATAAATATTTTTGTGAGATAAAGCTTTCTAGCAAGTTGAGACTTCAAAAGTTACAATTCTTAACTATGCCCTCATAATGTGCATGTTGATGTTATTAACTCTCACACATTGGAGAGTTTCTAAAAGAAGGATCTAGGATTCAACAAAGCAGAGGCTGGGAGAGTGGGTACTCCATGTGGGTTAAAAGTTAGACCCCTACTCTACCTTGAAAATCAAGGCAAGTGAATGAGAACTACAGGAGCCAACCTCATATTCTATTCTTGAATGACAATGCAATCTCCATGCAAATAAAAGACACTACTTATTATTTGTAGGATCTAGGTCCTTGAACTCTGGGTGTGTTTTTCTTACACATGGGTTATATAGTCTAATATGCATGTATTGTGTAGCACTAGCTTCCACATGTGTATGCACATAAGCATCATACATGTTCGCAAATTTAAGACATACAAATGCATGCAAATGAATATTTATCTAAGATGTAAAAATACCAAATTAGGCTTCTCAAAGATAATAGAACCAAAGATGGATAACATTTGCTACATGTGCAAATCTGAAAGTGCTGTGGAGATTCAATACTCGTAGTTTTGACTATAAGACCCAAGCTGTGGAGATTCAAGTGGATAACATTTGCTACATTTGCTACATCTCCAAATCTGAAAGTGCTGTGGAGATTCAATACTTGTACTTCTCAAAGATAATAGAACCACCTATTCACCACTTGTACTTTTGACCATCACATTCACCAAATAGTGCTGTGGAGATTCAATACTTGCTCAATAGAAACTTTATAGACCCAAGCTCATACACAATGGGTTCAAAAAACAATTTTCTAATAAGTTCCTTTATAAAATGTGAAGGGTAGCATATGGTTAACTTGGCAAGGAAGGAACCAGAGAGTGAAAGAGAATTGGAATCAATCCATTCAAATGGTGATGAGAGAAATAACTTGGAAAATCCAAAATAGCATTCAAGACACTCACATCCCACTATCAAAGAATGAGAGCGAGAGCCTTATCTATGAAAGATATGAACTTGCCCTCACACTAAGTGTTTGGGTGAGTGTTATAATAAGGATACTTGCATGTAGAAAGCACTTAAGAACTACTTATTATTGTGTTTTGTAGCCTTTAAATGCCTAGAGAACTTGTAAATATGATATTTTGTAGTGCAATATGCACCTCAGTGGGAGTGTGTGTTGACGGACCAAGGGTTATCCAAAACTCTTAACCCTAGGCATGTGGCATTACCGCAAAGGGCTTACAGTGGATCATCCCTTGTTGAGGGCGGACAGATGCTCAGGGATGATATTTGTAGGCTAAGAGAACAGTGTGGTCACTTGTATGCGGTTGTAGGCTTGTGAGAGCAAGGGCCAAAGCCTCAACAAATTTTCACATGGTATGTACACAAGACAACCGCATTATTGAGAAGCAGCTCTACAAAGGGACACATGTACATGTCCATAAAAAGAGCCCCTTTGCATTGTGGTGACAAGTGCTAGACTTGCTCTTAAAGGGGGAACTGAAATCTACATTCCAGGATCATGGTCCTGCTGTTTATTATTCAACTTTGACAAATCAAACATGAGCCCCTAAAATGAGACTATAGGCCATGGGTCTTTGTTAGGTTGAATAAGAAAACAATAGTGGATCATGGTTTCTGAGGCGAGTGGAGTGCCATTTATTATTGCTAAATTTGACTCATTGGTACCAATTTACTCCTAGTTTATTTATTTTGGTAATAAATTTTTTTATAATTTTTAAATATTTTCAGAATTTTAAAATATTATTTCTATTAAAAAATACATTAAAAGGGTATTTCTAAAAAATTTCAGAACTTGTCAAAGTGGACTAAGTATCCAGCCCCCACATGTGTGTGCCACCCATGTGGGGCTTATATGACCTCCTAGGGAGGCATGCCAGGTTTTTAGCAAAAAAGGGGCATGCCACATATTTAACAAAAAGGAGGCTCAGCCCATATTTTCTAAATATTTGGTTCAAATTTTATTAAAGATAGGAAATCTTTTGTTTTTTAAATTAGATTTGGTTTCTTATTCTAGTGAGAGCTTTAAAATATAGATTCTTAATTTCTTATAGATTATGGGAGATCTAGATGATGATAAGATTGGTTATATTTTAAATTTAAATTGGAGTTGGATATGGGTCAAAATCTAAGGGGATAAGTTTCCTATCTGTCCACCCAAAATCATAATAGTTGATTTGTGAGATGAATATCTTAAATTTCTCACCCCATAGTTTTTCTAAATTATCCTAAAAGGTCTAGCGAGAAATTAGATAAGGCATACCCAAAGAAATTCTATTAAAATTAGGAGATAGAATTCCTTCTATTTAAAGACCTAGCTTGAACCTCTTTCAAAGATAAAACAAGATCTCACTCTCTCACACCCCAAGTTCCCTCTCCCCATCATGCCAAAATATTCTCTCTCACACCCCAAAATATTTTTTCTCACTTCATGTATTATCTCTCTCTCTCTCTCACTCCAACCTCTCTCTCCCATATTTTCTTATGCCACTTAAAATTAAAATAGAATAAAGCAAGGTGGCAAGTGAAACCCAAAATTAGAGTTTGTTGTATTTTGAAGAAAAGAAGGGAGCAACTCAGCTTAGAGACCCTAGTTAAGTTTTTCAACTCTAATTTGTGACTATAGGGTTTGTAGAAACCCTAGTTAAGTTTTTGAATTCTCTAAAATCCTAGATTGAAAGGTATCGCTTGAATAGGGCTGTTATTCTATAAAATGCTTAAAATATCCTAATCCTAAATTAAAATTAAGCAATGCCAAAAGAATTCAAGTAAATATAGGGCATATTTGGAAGACAATTAGTTATCTGGAATAAATTATTTTATTTGATATTAATATACTCTAGATAATATTGCTTTCTTAGATGGTTGGTGCTGGAATTATGTCCTTTGAAGGCCTTAAATTTCTTCATTTTAAATGCTCTTTACTTGAGTGGGAGTATAAGAATGACATGACTCTGAGATCTTGGCGCACTGGGACCAAGAGACATGGAACCCCGATTCGATCATGAGGAGCTTTCGTATATGAGAAGTACCGAGCGGGTCGAAGGCTACCTCTAGGTCAGGTTCAGTTGATTATGTTTGAACCTCACCTCTAAGATAGGTCAAGACACTACGATATTCGTATGAGCTTATGAATGAAAGTCCTGTGTGGGAAGGTTAGAGCCAATAGAGGGTATTGGCCTAAATTCCTGACTATTTCAAATATTCTCGTAGCACGTGCATATACAGTAGTAATTCATGGGAAGCTTGCTCTTCCACAGATCCACTGGATAGAGCTATGCAGATGTACCAAGAAAGTAACCCCCGCATCTCATGTGCATGTCCTCTTAGGGGTGCACTTGAAATCCATCTAACCTTGGGGATTCAAAGTCGCACATGAACTTGACTTTGACAGTCTAATATCTTGAGCCCCTAAATAAACATTATGGGTCATGAGTCTGTTGGGTCATTTATGAGAATATGACTTTGGATTCCAAGTCTAGCCAAGTGGAGTGATCCGTTTTTGTAAATCTACTCTCTGGATCCAAATTTCCCTTGTAATGATTTTTAAATATTGTCAAAATATTTTATTTTAATGAAAAATAATTAAAATAATTATTGTAGATTTATGATATTTTTTCTAGATTTATTTGGACAAGAAAAACCTTTTTTCTGAAATTGTTTTAACATAAGGACAAACAGGGACAGTCCCCCCCCCCCCCGGCGACTTATACGGGACACCCAAATAGCCAATGGATGTCCAAGTGGCTTACCCAAGGGGCCCCACGCACCCCCACGTGCAGATGACGTGGGGGTGATGTTAACCCCATGGGGACCCCCTTGTCTTTGCCATTAATGTTAAGTGAATATTGTGTTGATTTTTCTATTTTTCCATAAATAATGAGTTTTGGAAGATTGATTTAAAGCACATGTTAATTGCCCAAAGCAAGTGGGTTATGCAGATGTGTGAAAGGTTCTAAAAAGGGTATAAGGTTCGTTATTATCAACCTAATCCTATGGGCACACAGTAATTGTGCACATAATCAACTTACTTATGTGGCATGCTCTTGTTAGTCCCTTTTGTTTTTTAAAATGGAGAGAATTTTGAAAGATTTGTTTTTGCTAAAATTTTGGTTAAATGACCTTAAGGCCATACCCTCCATCTTGATTTTAATGTTTATAATTAATTTATAACATGAGTATTTTAATAACAAGGGAAATGGGTGTGAATTAAAGGAGGATAAAGGTATTAAATCTATGCCACGTATCAAGATGGCTGATGGTGGATGGGGGGCTAGGATCATGCCTCTCTTTGTAATCTTTGGTAGATGATATGGAGGCCTTGATTCATCATCTAGAAGCATCACATCCCATGTGCCATAAAAGAGCTATAAATACCGCCCTTTGCATTCATTTCAAGATATGAGTTTCTCTCATTAAACTTCCCTCCAAAAGTAGCACACCCCAACCTCTCTCTTCCCTCTCATTTTGGCGCGCCCCAAACTCTTTTATTCTCTCTCTAAACTCCATCTTCAAATTTTAGAAGAGAGCAGCCATCTTCCAGGGAAATTCGAGTTCCACTAATGGCATCAAAGTGTTATAGCTCATTCCATGGATCAACAAGTCAAAGTGACCTTTTATTATTTGAGTAAGCCCTTTCATTCTGTCTTTTAGAGCATCTATTCTCTGCGGTAATTCTGAAATTCCAGCAGAATTACAATCTCCTTTGGTGATCAATCCTTAGCCATTTGATTCTCCTTATGTTATTTCTTGATCCATGTTCAATTCCCAATTGAATTTTTGAACCTTTTATTGACTGATTTCTCTGAGTTTTCTAACCCACGTTAGTCACTTAGATCACCTCATCAGCATCTTGAATTGTCCAATTTTCAAAGGGAGACTATATCAAATTTCTAAGTGCCATTTTGTGAAGAAACTAGATCCGGTTTTGTATTCGAAAGCCTCGGATCACTCGCATGATTTTTCCACTAGTAAGATCCTTTGAACCTGTACAAATACCTCTCATAAATATTATATACATCAGTAGATGATTGGCTTCCTATTTCTTAAATGATGAATTGGCCCGAATTTATGTGATGTCAACACATGTCACCCATTGGCACATAGCTAAGACCCTTGGTTGTAAACCGAGCACCCGAGAGCTCTATTTGGCTTCCCATGATCTTGTTGCACAATACACTTAAGCAATCACATATTGATGTACTGAGAATTGTATTATGATGAATTTTCAAGTGTCACATGATGTATAATTTGGCATTGTAAAATTGAGTGTTGCCCAATTTTTAAGAGCACACTATTCATGTGTAGTTTTGTAATAATCCTTCATGGATAGTCTTGTACTTGTGTAAGGGACCTAAATAGAGTTGTATCCTCTCTTCTAAAGTGTATTTTGAAGCCAATGTATCTATGTAATAGCAGCAACCTTGCTGTAATTTTGATTTGAGGGTGTAATTCAAACGTAATGAGTGAAAATTTCTAGTTGTATTGTCTAGTCTTGTTTTACTTTGTTCTCCTCAATTGAGATTTGGTTTCTAACATAGTTTCAAAAAGCAGACCGTCCAGCATTTGGGCGGTTGCCTAGGCGGATACCCCAGGGCGCCTGCCCAAGGCCTGCACCCCACCCAGGGGTGAAAATGCAGCTCCTTGAGGGTATGTTTGGGTCATTTTTTTAATACTAAAAGGGTAAAATTGTGGGTTTTAGGTTCATTTGAAACCTAAAAGCCATTAGAAGCTATTTTAGAGAGAAAACCCAAAAAAAAAAAATTTCTACTAGGCCGCTTAAGTTTTGTGTGCCCGCTTAGGCGCTGGGCAGCCTGGACCTCCCCGACCGCTTAGGTGCCACCTAGCGATTTTTGAAACACTGGTTTCTTATACACTCAATATTGGCACATACCTTATGTTTTATAGAATTATTTAATCATTTAAAATTTTTGGCGAATTTGAGTTTTAGATATTTTTGGCTTAAAAATGTGAATTTCAGCAAATTACTGTGAATATAGAGTCAACACAAAGTTAAAACTTTGGAGGGATGCTCTAGAATCTAAAGGTTTAAAATAGTTGGACTAAGACAAAGTATATGGAGTGCAAGTTTAGCAACAATAGGAGTAGAGACGAGGAAGTAGTCAAGATTGATGGTCAGAAAGTATAGAAAAGACCGCACTTTCGTTATCTTGAGTCAATAATCCAGAAAAATTGAGAGATCGAAGAAGATGTCGCACAAGCTGGGTGGGCGAAGTGGAGATGTGCAACTGAAATTTTATGTGATCGCCGCATACTAATGAAGTTGAAGGGCAAGTTCTATAGGACAGCGGTGAGATCAGCTTTACTTTATGGGGGCGGAATGTTCGGTGGACAAAAACTAATATACCCATAGAATGAGTATAGCAGAGATGAGGATATTGAGATGGATGAGTGGCAAGACAAGAAGGGATAGAATTCGAAATGAATCTATTAGAAAGAATTTAGGTGTGGCACCAACAGACGATAAAATAAGAGAGAGTAGACTTAAGTGGGTTAGACTCGTATGATGCCAACCAAGTACAACACATGTTAGGAGGTGCGAGTTAGTTCAAATGGAAGGACAAAAAAGGACAAAGGATGGGTCCAGAAAGACGTGGTTGAAAGTAGTCTGAAAATATATGAGGACTTGTGGTCTCACTGAGGATATGGCCTTTAACATAGAAAAATGGAGAACCGGAATTCATGTAACAAACCCCAACTAATTGGGAAAAAGCTAAAATGATGATGATGATGACTGTGAATAAGGTAAAAACAGTTTTTCAAAACGACAAACTTGCATGCAAAATTTCCTATAGGTCTATCTCATGTAACTTTTGAAAGAAGGACTTGTGTGATCTAGTCGGAGTATATATTCCTTTTTTCTCCTTCTTTTCTATTCTTTTTCTTTTTCTTCACGGCTTAGAGCAATCACAAATAGTCCTTTTACAATAAATCAACTTCAAATAAAATAAAAGAAATAAATCTAGAATCTCAAAACTTGATGCTACTGTAAACCTTTCTTATAATAACCAAAGAAAACCACAACCTCTGCTTGGGAATAATAAAAGACATAATAAGTAAATATGACAAGAAACAAAAAGAGAGTACCGGAGATTACCACAACTGGGCTTCTTACACTCCACATCGAGTCACCTCCTTCCGATGGCGCAAGATCAACGGTCAACCTTCAATATCAATCTTGGGAAAGCAAGTTTAGGTCAAACTCTCCAATGGAACAAGAACTCCTTTCAATCACAAAATCTCAAACTTAGGTAGAACCCCTTGATAACTTAGTTAAGAGAGATAACATCTCCTTTCTACACCCTAAACCCTTTAGCCATAACTCAACAAGATGGGAGAGAGAGATCAAGGCACCATGAGTGGGGCATGCCCCTTCCTTACCACAGGGGGGAGAGAGAGAGAGAGAGTTTCCTTCTAAGTGGGGCATACCCCCTATTTTTCAAAAGAGAGAGATAGAGAAATTGGTATAGAGAATAATGGATAGGGTCCATCCCTTTTTATAGTGCTTCAAGGGGTTTTAGGGTCTCTTAGGATTTTCTATGGCTTGCCTCTTCATGTGAGATTGAATATGCACCATTGATCGTGGGTGACTTGTGGGGTGAGAAATATAAGCCATCCATTCCATAGATAGATCATCAAGATCATATGGAAGATGTTAGAACCTTTTTCTCCCATTCTTAAACTATTTTCCCATCAATTAAAATAAATAAAAAAATAATAATGTTTTGCTTTCCATACTCGTGCACAAGCCTCTTCACACATTCCTTATTAGGTTTCAAAGCTCTTCAAAAATCCAATCTTTCCAAAACATTTAATATCCTGGGCTTCAAGCCAAAAAATTTGATCACAATAAAATGGAAAGATCCAAGAGGTGCCACCCATGATGGCATCTCATTGGCCCCACCAACTTGTCATGGCAGACCCATGTGCACAAATGGGCCCCCATGTAATTTCAAATAATTTTAAATTAAAATAAATATTTTAAAAATTTATTAAATTCATTTGAATATTCAAATCAATATAAAATCAATATCTTTATTTTTATAAATCCAAATTTTATAAATAAAATACCCAAAGATTCAGTAAAATTCAAATAACAATTCTAAAAATAATATAACATCAAAACAAACACAAGTAAATACTTTTGATGGGAAAATAATCCTTATGGTTTAGGAATAAATAAATAAACACTGGAGCACTCCACCTTCTACTATGGACTACGGTCCATACATGCTTTCTCAAACCGGGCCAATGTCGTCCATGACCCACAGTCCATGCAGGAGCTCATTAGTGGGTCACCAACGTCTAGCCAATGGGCAAGGGGTCATAATCCCAGTTTATAGATTTCAGGTTCTCCACTAGAGACGTACCAAGGTCACCTAGACCTGATGTAATCCACAGCTCTATGGTGCATAAGGGTAATCTCTCGCACATGCACAAGCTTCACCCTGAAAGGTGGTTCGCTTTCTCGAAACGGCTATCATACGTGCATGCCATGTGATGGTACGCAGATGAGGCTTTGGTCCCCGTCTCTAAAGGCCACCATCACACGCAAGGGCCACACAGTCCCTCCGCTCACTCATCCGGGCATACTCTGACCGCATCAAGGGATGACTCATTACAACCCTTATCGGTTTAATCTCTATGCCTAGGTAACATGGGTTTTTCCCACCAGCTGGCATAGCACGTCATGCACAGTCTAGTATCAACAAATATTGTTTACTTAGCATGGTCCACACAGGACCACACTCCTACTGAGTTCATGTTCCATTATATCAAAAGTTCAAACACAAGCATTCATAAGGCTATTAATGGCCACATATATCCAACCACTTTATAGTGGGCACTGCCAAAAATAAATAATAAATTATCAACATGAATTTAATTGAAACACTAAATTATCAATAATAATGAGTACATCCAAACATGCCCATAGAGTTGTGCATTTCTAGAGTCTTTCATCACATGCACGTGTATCTTTGTTTCTCACAAAGGTTGTAGAATGCTTTCTAAGGTCATATGAAGTAGCAGCCCTGTCAAGCACTAATAGGACCTTCCATGGCTAGGTGGCTTATTCTAGTGTACTCAAATTTGAACTGCCTAGACAGAGAAGTGATTATTTTCAATCCCAAATATTCTTGCTTCAACCATTTCAGATAAAAAATGAATAACTGGTTATTTTCCAAATTGCAGCATTCCAAATCAAAATTTTATGCATCCCGTGGAAGGTTGTAAGAGTACAACTCACATAGAGTACATGAGACCATCCCCAAAAGCTTCTAGACATTTATAGAACTAAACATTGAGTACCTGAAATCCAGTATTGACGCGGTATATACTATAATCAAGGCCGGCAATTTGAGCATTGTAAGCTGTAAGTTGACAAAACGAAATCAGCTCAGTTATTCAAAATGACATTAATTAGATCATAAGAAATAAAAATATATGAAAAGTAATAAAATAGGAGAGATAATGCCTGAAAAAATTTAGTCTTAAGATTTTGTGGACAGATGTATACCAAAATACTCCATGAAGAAAAGTATCAAACGATGCACACAATACAAAGCCACAGTTCCATAAGCTTCTAACAAGATACACATACTTAGATAAGTAATGTCCATGTCTTAGGGTTTTCAAATACTTAAGCATATATCAAAGATCCTTAAGAAATACTACTCACAAGATGGTAAAAATAAATACAAGTATGGATGAGGTTACAGTTTCCTTTTCATCAACAATATTAAAGGAACCTACTCATAATTAATGGAAGTCCGAATGCTTAAAATGTTGCACATATGAACCCATGGGATGGGCTTGATAGAGAGTGAGAGGGATTAATTGTACGGCCTTCAAAGGCCACGTGGAAGATGCTTGGCTTGTGACCTTTAAAGCCAACGAGAGCATGTAAAAATAACAAATATACTGAATTGTGTACTTCAGTAGGAGTACTTTGCTGTTGGTTGGCTGAC
Source organism: Amborella trichopoda (assembly GCF_000471905.2). The sequence goes on along the minus strand of NW_006497610.1, from coordinate 992,026 downwards.
CTAGGGCTGGGCAGTCTATGGCCCAAGTCATGTCCAAAACCCTTTCTTTGTCCCTAAGCATATGCACTACGATTGAGGGTTTTCTAAAGGGTCATCACTTGTTGGTTGAGGGTTTCCATGGCCACGTCCACCACCTCATCTCCAAAAAGTCCTCCACCTCGATTACCACTAAAACTTGTGAGTAAGGAGAATATTTCAGATTCACCCATAGACACTGCCATTATTTTGCGTCGAATTTCTTCACGCTGAAGAAAGGAGATAACAGTACCAAGTGATGGCAAAGTCTCGCCACTGAGAACATTTGCCCTAATTGTTTCATACTCTCCATTAACTCCCCTCAAAAAATAAAAAATCTTCCTTTGTGCAAGTATGACTTTGTTTCCTTGCACAAAAAGAATATTGTATGGGCTGATGCTGGCTTAATTCATCCCAGAGACTATGTAGATGAGCATAATAGTCTTCCAGTGACAAATCATCCTATTTAAAATCATTGATCTGCAGCTCCAATTCATAAAGCCTTGCAATATTTTTCTTTTGGGAATAGGACTCAAACACTACCTCCCATAGAAAATATTATCCAATTTATAATAGCCATATCTTCACCCTCCCAGTTTACATATTTAGCATCCTTAAGATCAGGTTTTTCCGTACAGCCTGTATCCCAGTTTTTCTCTGACCTAGCCCATTCTCAATAGCTAGTTCCATCAAACCTAACCGTGGTGATATGTCATCATTATCTTCATCATCAGAGACTTATCCCAACTATTTGGGGTTGGCTATACGAATCTTGTTCTACCATTTTGCTCTATCAAGGGCCATACCCTCATTATGACCATAAGTCCCCATATTTTTTTATCACTACTTTCATCCATGTCTTTTTGGCCTTCCCCATGCCTTTTTAGAGCATTCTACTTGAATCAAATCGTACTACATAACAGGTGTTGTATTGGGTCGCTGCACATGGCCAGCCCACCAAAATCTACTTTCCCTCATCTTGCCCATTGGATCCACTCCTAAGTTCCCTCGAATGTATGCATTCCGAATTTTATCTTTTCTTGTCTTGCCACTCACCGACAGTCTCATTCAGTTACATTCATCCTATGGGTATGTTGTTTCTTGACCGCCCAATATTGCGTCCCATAAAGCAAAACTGGTATCACAGCTGTCTTATAGAACTTCCCCTTCAGCTTCATTGGTATACAGCAATCACATAACTCCTACTGCATAGCTCCACTTTGCCCACCTATCACTAATTTTATGTGCAACATCTTACTCAATCTCTTCATTTTCTTGGATTATTGACCCAAGATACCGAAATACTTTCTTTTATGTGTATCGAATCATCAATCTTAGGTACTTTTTCTAGATATCGGAAATACTAGACCCTTGCGTTCTTTTGCTCTTCTTCTTCTTCGTCTTCTTCTTTCTCTCTCTCTCTCTCCTCCCCCCCCTCCCCCCCTTGGATGACAAAATATCAAACTTCCAATAGCAATCTATAACAATTCAATAGGTGAACTTTCTAACCTTCAAAAAAATGCAAGTCTAGGATTCTACAGCCTAATGTCTCTCTCTAATACATAATCTACGTGCAAACAAAAAAGGAATAAGGCAATTATCTTTCTAAATCAAGTAATGGATATTGATATGCTGAAAATAACTTTTTTTTTGGGTAAGTCAATTGGGGAGAAAGCCCCCTACCTGTTTTTTCATTAATAAAATAGCAATTTTTTTTTTTTAATAAATATGCTGAAAATAACTTCCATAAGGCATTCTACAAATTTTCAATCCTAGTTCCATAGAAAAAGTCCTTTCTGGCAAATAAAACTTTCAATCAGCTTCAATTGAGATTTAAGGTGTCAGCCAAAATCTAATCAAACTAGGAAGATAAGATAAAACCTACTCAATTTAGGGTTTTCTACAAAAAGACAACTCTTCATTAATTTTTTGGGCTTTCCAGAAAAGACAACCTTGATGCAGATGAACTAGAAAATTTCACATGAAGACAACAAATTGTGAGAATATTGAGTCCAAATCGAGACATTTGAGTGATTACTAATTTCAAACTGGAAAGCCATATAGGTGCCTACTAAATTCAAGAATGAGAGCCAACAGCATGGTTTGGATTGGCAGTAACAAAACTAGTAGTTAGAAAGTAACTTCTGAAATCTTGAAATATTTTCAACAGAGAATACAGAAACAATCTTCCTTTCGGAAATAATGCCTTTACGTATCACAGGAAAAAAACCACGATGAAAGCAAACTATGGAGACTACTTTCAATCGATTTCAGCTCTATCACTCAGACATCAGACTGGAAAGCTGCTACTGGCTTACCATATTCATTTAGATAGTCAACTATTAATCTTGTAAAAATGGCTTTAAAAACTCTAGCTTCAGGAGAATGGGCAGACTCAGGACAATTGAAGTCGATCTTCACAAAAGCCTTCGGACTGAAGAACATGGTATCTGCTTTGAACCATAGTCTTGAAAAGGAGGACTTCCTCAGTAGAACAGGATATTTAGCCTGTTTGAGACATAAATTACACTAATTTTAGCTCTAGAATAAAAAATCTCTTAAAATAGGACAAAAGGTAAATAAGGACTCTCTAATATATTTAGCCTGGTTTAGACACAAATTCATAAGGAGGATTTCCTCAGTAGAACAGTAGTGATTTACCTTTTCTAGTCCATTTTTAAGAGACAAATCAGTGGGTATAAACATATTTGGTGCCGGTAAACTTAGCTTGTCATTGGGAGCTCCATCTATCCATCGCTGCAAGGGACAATTTTTATTCTGCATGTTAGAGTTGCCTGACAAGGACAAAATAAGATGCAGATGTGAAGGCAATTACCTGGAGAATAGGCCAAATTAAACAATTAATTGCATTTCTCAAATTACCAAAAAAAAAAAGAAAAATTACATGTATAATACACCACCACACAAAACCTGAATCAAGATGTCACTGATCTTTTCAACAGTGTATGCAGTTCCATACCACAGCTCAGTCATGTTGGTACATGCGTCAAATTTCTTTGATTCCCAAAAGATTCTGTTTAATTAGAATGGCAAGATGAAATACAGGTAAATTACACATGATAGGATAAAACAAGTTCAATGATCCAACCAAAATCTCTCTCTCTCTCACTCTCTCTCTCTCTGAGTATTATTACAATAAAGAATCGGAGACAGAAAGACAAGAAAAGGATAACTGTAGCACAATCTCAAAGTAGAACTACTGCGAAATTCATGTCACAATATTGTAACAATTGAAATATTTGATGAACGTCTCACTGGGGAATTTTGGAGAATCTGAAGTCTCTATATGCAGTTAATTTGGGCACTTCAAAGGCATTTTTTTATTCTTCCCTCATGCTAGGTACTCGTGAGAAGGTTCTATGGTCTACTAACTAATGCAATTCTCTTCCATGGTTCTCCATTCCTGAGTGCATGTCATTAAATGTTTTTCTCCTCTAGCTATCCATATTCCAGTAGTCGATAATCAGAATTAAGTCTGCATATTACTACCATTCTAGACAATTTGCACAGAGAGATGCAGCTTAATCTCTTAAAAAGATGATAAGGTATTCAGAATATATAAGATGTGTCAATGTGCCGCGAGAGCATAAACAACAACAGCTGTACTCCTGAGCATATATAAAACAAGCTTGTACCATAAAACTACAAAATTAACTCTTGTAAGTGTTACCTAACATTTTTTGGAGTTAACTCTTCTAATATCCCCCGTATACTATCTGGGTTGAACACAGAAAGAAGGGATGATGCTGCTAGCCAATCCTGTGGTGGGTAGAACTGGATACACAATAGTATGGAAGTATCAAAACAAGCAAATAGTAAGAGCCAATATTTCAGTGTTACTAGTAGAGAAAACTCAAATATACATATGCAACAATAGTGGCACATGCCTTTTCATGCAACCCAAATTGACACCATAAATGACAACTCTGTACTTAAGTACCCTATCTGTGTTTCCTGGAACGTATATGAGGAATAAAATAAAATAAAAAACAACCATTGCTGTCTCTCAGCATCAGAACAACAACAGAAGAGACTATAAAAATACCTTTTTGTTAAGCCAATTGAACTAGAAGCCATTCAAACGAAGATCAACAATTATAAATGTCAAGTAGATACAATCACTTCCACAATAATCAAATTTATAAATATAATCTGAAATCCTATATACAGATCCTCCTTCTGACGCATCTGACCAAAAAAGTAATGCAAATGGAGCACAGGGCATCATAATGGTCCTCAATGCTCCATTAGATCAGATACTTCCAAGTAATTAGGATGAGAGATGTAATGACAATTCAAATATGATGTACAAGCAACAATGTCAATAACCTTATAGATTAAAAATCCAAGTAAAGACTGCATACCCAGGCAAGATTTCCTGATAAAACTGAAAAATATGCACCTATCTGGCAATATAGACCAATACTGCATATTTTCTTTCAGCCTTTAAACACCACATAAAACCTAGTTACACCCTTACGACGACAACGCAATTATAATGACAAATGGATGCATTAAGATGAAGATGTTGTGATGAAAAGGACATTTGTCCATGCTGCATGGATACTACAAATGAATGCCATGTCTTTGGTCATATTCAAAATATATGTAAGATTATGAAAATATACAGCCTTACACAAGGCCATATCCATGCATCATACACTCACGGTTCCTAATTTGCTGCTCCTATAGCACAACATCAGGCTTTTATGCCTATTCAGTCAATAAAGAGAAGGTCGATAAAGAAAAGTAACATACTCAAACTTCTGGATTAATTTTCAAGTTGTTCGGTTTTGAGGCATATAAAATGTAAAGGCTGAGGTACCCATTGCAAATTATCATTAAGTGACGGTCATGAAAAGGTAGTAATGACATTATGGATTCATGGTACAATACCATATCAGCAGATAATGGCCATTATGTTTATGCTTATATGTATAGAGATGTAATTATAATTTATCAATAACAATATTTAGTAATTCAGTAGTAATATTATCGATTAGAAAGATAGTTAAATAACATATTATAAAATATTCATCTTTTGTGATGATTCGTTAGCTATGTCCACACATAGCACATTTCAGAATGCAAACCCAAAAGTATTGCTGCCTCCAGTAATTTGAAAAGAGAATAATGATGATATACCCATTGTCATTTTAATGCAAGCATCAACTTGCACACTACAGGTGCGTATATCGAGTCAAAACTTCGGCTATGCCCCAATATACATGCATGGATATGCCAGGATAACATGGCTGGGCCCATTGATGAAACCACTATACCATGTGGGAACATGCTGCTAGGAAGAACTTGCAAGCAAACTGGACAAGTTAAAAAAAACTTGGCCACTCTAATCCAGCAGCCTGTGATATTCATATACCCATTTGGCCTTGACCTCAATTGGCGAACGTGCTGACTTTTGAAATACCGCATCCTAAGTTCAAGTCCTATGGTTGAAATACCCAATAAAAAATTATGGCATTTGGACCATACGAACCCAATCAGAAAGAAAGAATACAGAAGCATGGATAGCAGTCGCATCCAGCCGTGACATGAATAGCAAAGATTATGCTATGATCATGCATAGAAAACATAGAGAAATGCAGCAAGGAGAGCAAGGTGTCATCACATCTTATTGGTTTAAGCTAATTCAACACATACAAAGAATTGGTTTTTTCTTGGTAAAATATGTAAAGCACTCTTGAAGTTTTGGATATTCATCTCCTTCCTCTATGTTGTTGGTGTGGCCACGTTTTTTAGAGCAGGAGCCAAAGATATACCTTGGTAATGACCAAATATTCCAATCCACTATACACAGCTTGGAAAAAAATTTACATCAGGATTGCTTTCCATTCCTTGTTCCGTTCAAATGAGATTCTCAAATTACATTGACTCAAACTTAAGGCATAGAAAAAGAGCTAAGCTAAGATGCACAATACAATAGCATAAGATGTAACAAAAACTATTGATCTCTCTGTTTATGAAATGAATTCCAATTATCCAGTAAGTACAACTTACAACTTCAAGCAATCTGATATAATTAAGTACGATGTATTGCTTACCAACATGTTACAAGCAATTGCAACCACATGATGAATTGGGGGGAATTTGTCTTGAAAATGAAACATAGTCTCCCCAATGGCACAAATCTTCAAGCACAGAAGACATCACGTCAGCATGGTAACAAATAGCATAAGTGATAGAAAAAGCATAACTAGCATAATTAAGATACGAGCATGTCAAGAAGCAGCATGATACTACAATTTTTTGCATGAAAATATGCTAGTTATGGAGATTCTATATGTAAAGAAGCCAGAAATTTTCTCAGAATTCGAACAAGGGCTTGTACTTTCAAACCCCATTGTTCCTTTCATCATTCAATGATTAAAAATAAGTGTTTTAGAAAGACATTTCAACTTGCCAAGTAGAAATATCCCAGCAGCATGGCAGGTCTCGTGGTGGAACCAAGTCAGCACATTTAAGGTAACGATAGATATATCCTGCTGATTCGACTCATTTTGAATTGGTTCATGAACTAATGAGTCCCAAGCCAAGTCATACTTTTTGATCATTGGTCATAATTAAAACAAGACAGACATCCACAACATTACGTTTCTGAAAAAGAACAACCGTCCACAGGATTGAAACACATATTGCTCAGAAATAGTTGCTCATAATGCATTCTTTTATAGAATATATATAACGAGAGGCCCTCAATTTAAGGATGTTTAAAGCAGCGCCCTGAAAGCCCGAGCCGAGCTACTTGGGCGAGTCAACTTTCTCTCACCCACATCCATCTCAAGCCAAGGAAAAAAAAAAACCCTAAAAGTGAAAAAATAAATAAAATCCAAAAAATACACAAACAAAAGAAATATATAAGCCATGAAAAAAAAACACATTGCGTCATTTCCTAGAAAAACAATAAAAAAAATCCAAAATATGGGAAAAATAAGAAAACTAGAAAAATAAAAACCATAAAATTAAAAAAAATAAAAACCATAAAGTATAATAAAAGTACATGCAATGTTAATTACAATTCAATCAAAAATTATTCACTACAATCACATACATGAATTTAGATTGAAAAAATCAAATTTACCCTAAATTTTATGCACTTGGTGTGAAACTATGCCTCCAGTCCTTCTCAAAGCTTCCTCTGACAACTCAAGTCAAAAACTTCCAAACTAGTTATGCGTTTTGAATTTGGAGAGATCCAAGCTCTTGAAAAATTCTAATGAACCATAAATCCAAACTTCAAATCTCTTAACTTATAATAAAGAGAATCAAGCCTATGGTTACAATTGAATGTGAAGAAATTGCAATTTTCAAAATAAGGCAAAAACTTGTTCAAATTTTTTGATCTTAAAAAATTACAAAAATCCAATTTTTCCTCCATTCTAACGTTTCTGATAGATAGATCATACAAAAATCTAGCTATATGCTCAAATTGGCTCAAATCAAACACCCTAGGGCTCAAAATTGGAGAATATAAGGGGGAAAAAAAGAAGGGGTTTTTCTTTTGTGTGTGTGTGGGGGGGGGGGATGGGTTATTTCCGCTGCCCCTTTATTCTATTGGGCTTTTATGACCTTTAAAGCTTGTAAGAACATGCAAATAACATTTATAGTGCATTGTCCACTTTAGTATGGGTGTGACTAACCTAGGGTCAGGTGGCCTATGACCCTGGTCATGCCTAAAACCCTTTCCCCCTGGGAATATAGCACTTTTGTAGATAGTCTTCAGAGGATCGACACTTATGAAAGTTAGAGAGATGCCCTGGGATTATATTTGTAAGCCAAGAGAGCTTCTTAGTCTCCTGTGTGTAGATTTAGGACTATGAGACCAAGGGCTAAATCCTCAACAAACTTCTGCATTCCATGTACACATGATAACCACATACTGGGGAGTAACCCTAAAAAGAAATACGTGTAAATTTACATAGAGAGAGTCTCCCTTGCACTATAGTGATATGTACGTGTGATCTTCTCTAAAGGGAGAACTTGTAATCCACATTCTAGGACCGTAGTTTCTCTATTCATTAGCCCTTTGATGAGCCAATCCCCTGCATTAGACTATGGATCATGGGTCACTTTGGGTTGGTTTTAAAAGATAGTAGAGGACCACAGTTATTAGATCGAGTGGAGTGACAATGAGTTGACCCACTAGTACCAATCTATTTCCATAACTTTTGGTTAAATTTTATAAATTGTTCAAAATGTTTAAAATTATTTTGAGTAAAAACCCTTAAAGGGCATTTTAGATCATTTCTAGGATTGTCGAGGGGATCATAATAGCACATGTGGGGCCCTTTGATCCAGCCCCACATGTGCACCACACCCACATGTGTGGCATGCAGAGCCCATAGGGGCCCACACATCATGAATAAAGTGGGACACATCCCTCCTCTCTCTGCTTGAAATTATTTTAAAACGAAAAGAATAAAGTTTGGTTTTAGTTGGAAATATTTGAAAATAGATTTTGTGTCCTTATATTATGGAAGCCAAACAATATTTTGCTTTTCAAAAATATTCTTTAAATTTTTGACCAAATATTTTGACTTTGGCTTCCCACAATCTTGTGAGATATAAGGGAGTTCTAGAAGATTATGGTTTGATTGTTCTTATTTGAGGTGAACTAGAAGTGGATGTAGAGTCAAAGATTCAGGGGATAAGTTTCATAGATTCCTTTCTAAATCATGATGGTTGATTCTTGGGATAGATGGCTCAGATTTGCTTTTCTTTTACCTCACAGATTACCTAAAATCCTATTAGTCAAGATGAGCCATAATTAGATGAGGCATACCTACCCCACCTTGAAGGCTAAATAAAGGAGGTCTCTCCATTTCTCTCTATAAGTTTGGATCTCTCTAGATATTTTATTTTAAATTTTTAATGAAAAATATTTTTAAATAAGTTAAAATCAATTTTTGGATTTATTTATTTCAGAGGGAAAAAAATATTTATTGATTTCTAAAAATTATTTTTATTAATCTAAAAATAATTTGAGGGTGTTAGGGCACATTAGAGCCTTGGGCCCACCTTATAGGAGCCCAGTTGGGGGGAGGACGTGGGACCCACATAGGGCCACCTCCTTGTTAACTCATTATGTGGCTTGTCAAGCAAGCCTTTCTAGATGGTTTTGAAATAATAGGAAATTGTTATTAAATAAGTTTGATTGTTTTAAAAGAGGAAAGTGTAGAGATTGATGAAAATCAAATAAGTAAATATCTAGTATTTTCTTTATACAAATATTTGATGGGAATAGAGTTTTGAAAACTGAGAGATAATGGTTCTAGCTCATTCCATTAATCATGATGGTTGATCTAAAGAATGAAGGGTTAAGATATCCTCACACCACGGGTCTCTAAGATCTACGGTCAAGATTAAGTTCGTAATGATGGCAAAACCCTAGACCCCAAAACCCTAGCCTCTACTTTATAATATTATCTATGGAGTTCCATTCTCTACACTTGTGAATGTTGGTATCTTTCTCTCCTTAGGCAGGTATGCCCCACTCTCTCTCTCTCTCTCTCTTGCTCTCTTCTAATTTAGGGTTTTGAATTATATTGTGTGTAGAGAAACCCTAAGGGGCCACGCCTCAACCACATGGGGTGGCACGCCCTAGCAATTGATGTATTGCTTGAGCTTCTGCCTTGAGTTCGTGTATCTTTCATCTCATGTCATGCTCTCATATTTGAGTAAGGGTTTTGCCTAAGCTTCCTGAATTATGACACAAGGTTAGTATCAAGATCTCGTGTTCCATTGGTGGAGGAGACCCGGTGTAGGGTGTACAAAGTCCTTGGGGGTAACCTAGTATTCAGTAATTCTAATGGCTCCATGTTTCTTCATTCTTCATGCATAGTATTTTGTTTGATTGTAAAGAATTATAATGGCATGCAAGAGATGACCATAGATTGTATTAGGGTTTATTTTATAAAATAAAGTTATAATTTTGCAGCTGCAACTGTTCTAGCTGGTATGAATAAAAGAAAAAAAAATTAATTGTATATACTTGGCTAGATCATATTGTCCACCTTTCAGTATAACACTTGGTTGAGTTTGTACAACAGCCACCCGATTATTGAATAAGATACCCCATTTCAGGCTTAGTAAGACTCACCCAAGTCTGAGTCGACTCGGGGGATTTTTCGAATGCTGGCTTAAAGTTGCACATAACCATAAGATTCAGTAAGAGGGAATTCAATAGGTCAAAAGGCAAAAAATTGAGTCAGTTATACATAATGAACTTCAGCATAATAGATCATGATTGTCAGTGTATTGCATGTAAAGGTGTGTCAAAACCTTTGAAAGAAAGTCCTGCTTTAATCAATAAACACTTAGTCGAGATATATGTACATCAGACAATACTCACTCAATCATGAAGATGCTGAGATTTTCATATGGTTCTAGCCCTACTTACAACCCACCACTTTCCGTACCAAAAACCATTGAGCAAATTAAAGCCTTAAAAAGGAGTCACTCAAATCCGAATTCCTTTTGAGCCAAATTTAGGTTATTCCAAATTGGTTTATACTTCACTCTCAATCTATTTCTTAACTATACATGTGTCTATACATGACTACAAAGCATGCGAGAAGACATTCGTAATCCACATACCTCATCAAAAATCCACCTCTCTACACCACACTCTTTCAAAAGATTAATGTATTTGAACAACAATCCAACTATATCTTCCATGTGTTCTGTAATAAAAGATTGATAGAGTGAGCATGAAAGCCAGAAAAGATCAAGGATCAACTGAACCTTAGAATGGATAAAGAACTGAACTTCATTGAGATTAAAATAAAGCATTCAATCAATGATAAAACGGATTTGTCACTGAATTGGCCACAACTAATGAGAATCCATGTTGATTACAATAGGAACATAAAAAGCTCATGAAGAAATGATAAGTGCCAAGCAATAGAAATGTTCTATGAAATGAAAGTCCCACCTTGACCAGCATCTGTAAGATGGATAGAAACTACAAAGAAAGAATACTCATTAGTCCAGTTGCCTTCCCCTGCATAAAGGCTAGTAGCCCATCCTGAAAAATCAAGTTCAAGCATAAGAAACCTCTCCAAGATGCACAAACCTTATATATGATGCCACACCCAAAAAATTCGATTTCGTGCAACAAAAAAAACAATGCCAAATTAACTGCCTCTTTTGAGAATAATTATATGGAAATATAAATACATCACAAAAATGCTAGAAAAAATAAATGTTCCAACATACACAAGTGATAAAATGAACAAGACACTCTTATACACATACTTACATCACATATTCATACATCTGGTGCCCAATGTTACCTCAATATCGACAAACTGGTCAAAGATGTCTAACACAGCACCACAAAATCAAGACGTGCAGCCAACACATCTGTATATAAATATAAGGGGCTCAGTTTTTACCCCCAAACCATTAGTAACTACACCCATCATGCCACCTCACGAATTACCCAACAAGTTTCATTGGTGAAGGGATTAAATTTAAAACTTAGTCTTGAGAAATTGAATCTTTAAGGCACCAGATTTTGGCTTGACCTCTCTTGATGTACCCCTTTTCTCTCTCCCAAATCTCTCTTTCTCCAATGGAGAGTTTGCAAGGCATCATATTTCGTGTTTCTTAAGAAATTTAGTCTTCCATGGGGTTCGATGGAATACCACATTTCTGATTTTTGGGAAATGTCGACTTCCCTTCACTCGAGCATTTCCAGTTGCCTTACTAGGAATTGATGCAGTGAACAGGAAATTTTGGCTTCTTGCATCGAAATTGCCAACTGCCCCCTTGTGGAAGAGTACACAGCAGTTAGCAAGTGATATAGTCCCTTTTCAAGTTCTCTTTAATTGTCATTCGTAGTGGATTTAGTCTGCTAAAAAATTTAATAGAGATATTCATCAAATTTATCTTCTGGCCTGAAGCTTCCTAGAATTTATTTATGGTACTATGAAAACTTTTAACAGCTTTAACATAAGTCTGCCCAAACATTAGAATGTCATAACACAAAGCAATTGATGAATTATTTATAGATCAGAAACAAATATATACAAAACCCAAAAATTCAAAACCATTTACCAAGAAATGCAGTAACCAAGGTTTGCATCAGCATAAAAAGTCAAAGCATAAAAATACATGTTCTTGTAAAGTCATAACTACAAAGTTTGACTATGCTTCCCCAAAGAAAAATGCTTGTAATGCACACACTTGCATATATAATTAAAGAACAAGATGACGTACATACTATAATATGTTCACCTTTGTACGACAATAACAATAAATATGAGAAATTTAATGCTTCATCATGGTCTTTGAGAAAGAAGCCCAAACATATAATAAATAACCGACAACGCACAAATTAAATAGTATAGAATAATATGCAAAAAGAGGTACAGGAATTTTCAAATTTATATGACTTTTAAAGGAAAAATCACCCAATCACGTAATCAACTAAGAAGCCCAAACATATCCTGAATAATAGACAACACACAAATTAAATAGTATAGAATAATATGCAAAAAGAGGTACAGGAATTTTCAAATTTATATGACTTTGGGAGGAAAAATCACCTAATCATCTAATCACCTACTTTAATTCTTTAAAGAGAGGGGGAAAAAAAAGCCTAAAAGAGAAACGTTAGGATAACAAGGATCTACCATACTCAAATAAAGAAATTAATTAAAAGGGTAATTCATCTAGCCACAGAGCAGGATCCAGAACCAACCAAATTTTTTCAGAAGGAAAAAAAGAGATCCCTCAGCTTCATGCCCAATGAGATGACTAAGGTACATACAAGGTCCCTCTTTGTAATGCCATATGTCTGGAGTAACTGGCCATACGATACGTAACTTGTGACCTTCTTTCACAGGGACAGCCCTAACGAGAATCTGACACAAAAAAGTGATAAAATGAGAATAGGGATCAGGCAAACCCAAAGGAGTATTAGCATTCACATAAATTACAAATTCATTGTTCAGCTAGAATAAGACGGTACTCTGGGAAACTAGATATACATCCAAAAAGAATATTGCACATTTTGAGAAGATATCTTTTAATTCTGGGGATTGGCATTAACATAAACTTATTATAGTAAATATAGTCATCATGCTCATATAACTACCTGAAGGTGCTCAGAAGCACAAGGATGGCCACGAAATATAGAGCAGCTTCTTTCAGTATTCCTCACTGCAAGGAACTTCTCTTCTACTAGTTTTTGAATGTCATCAAGGCAATCTGAAAAGAGATTATAGAACAGGGCCGGTTTAACTAACCAGTGGAGCTATTTCAATGACAGATGTCTTTTGTATAGAAAAATCAGCACCATACCAGGTTTGCATTACAGAAAAGATAATCACTTACCTCTCCCATACACAACAAGATGCATAAGATTTGCTGAGTAAAACTTCTCATAAAATTTGAGAAGTTCATCTCTTGTATCCAGCCCTCTTGATTTAGGTCCTACCGCCAAAGTACTCAAATTTCCTAAAAATTATGAACAAGAAATTCCAAAAGATTATATATCGTTCAATAGATTACCATAATAGCCACAAAACAAAGATACAAGCAATATTAATAATTTGAGCTACAATATTGACTGAAATGAAATCAACAAGATACAATAGAAGTAAAGGAGAGGAGTTCATTTCACACACAAAAAAAGGAAAAGGTGAGTCCCATATCAATCAATTATAGCTTACTAACCTCAAAGCTATCTCAAACACAAGCCCAAATCACATGCCACAAAGACAATCATGACACAGAGCACTTGAAGAAAGTGACATGCATTTGGAACCAGAAAAGAGAAGAATATGTATAACTCCCACCGAACGGACAATAATTTGCTGCACCACTACCAAAGTTAATTTCTATTGAAGGCACTTCAACCTACCCCAGAACCTTAAAGAGAACCATGTGATCCATCTATATGTACAACAATGCTACATTTTTCACTGGCCCGATAACCCAAGAAACAACACACACAGGGCTAGCCTACATTCAACCAATTGGATAATGGAATCCCGAGTGTGACTCTTACTTAAAGATGGACAATATGGTCTAGCCAAGTATCTACAGTTAAAAAATTTTATTTTCTTTCTTCTATTCATACCAACTAGAACACTTATAGGTGTTCAAAATTACAACTTTATTCATAAAAGATACCATAATTCAATGACTCTTGCATGCCATTGCAATTCTTTATAATCTCATAAAAATACAATGAATGAAGAATCAAAAAACATGGAGCAATTAGAATACCAAATGCCTTGCCTCAAGTTACCCCCAAGGACTTCATTCACCCCACACCGGGTTTCCTCCACCGATGGCCCACGATATCTCGATCCAAACCTTGTCACATAATTCGGGAAGTCTAGGCAAAACCTCTTAGAGCATTTATAAAGAAGAGGCTAGGGTTTTGGGGTCTAGGATCTTGCCATCGTTAAAAGACTTAATCTTGACCGTAGAGCTTGGAGACCTCTGCGGTGAAGAGATCTTAGCCCTTCATTCCTTAGATCAGTCATCATGATTAAAAGAATGAGCCAGAACCATTATCCCTCAATTTCTATAACTCTATTCCCATCAAATATTTGTTTAGAAAAAATACATCAATCTCTACACTTTCCACATTTAAAACAATCATCCTTGATTTGAAACACTTTCCTAATATTTCAAAACCATTTAGAAGGCTTGCTTTACAAGCCACTCATTAAGGAAAGGAAGAGGGAGGGCCGTCCCACCATATATGGCCTATGTGGGCCCCACGCCCCCCCTTAAGGGACTCCTATGTGGTGGGGCTAAGGCTCTAATGGGCCCCCATACACTCAAATAAATTTTAGATTAATAAAACTGATTTTTAGAAGTTCCAGCCCATCGCAGGGGTTCATGCTTGGACCATCAAAGTCAGCCAATAAATGAAGGAGACATGATCCTAGCCCATGGATTACAGGTCTCTCCTTGAGGTCAAGTCTAGTCTCCATTCTAATACAATCAAGTGCTATAGGGAGACATCTCTTTGGCATATGTACACGACACACCCTCACCCAGAGGGCTGCTTTCCAGACAGCTATCTAGTGTACATGTCGTGCAATGGTAATGATGAGGATTTAGCCCTTGTCCTCTCCGGTCAACCACCGCACAAAGGGGTCATACCTAGTCCCTTAGCAAACTACCCTGGACATAACTCTGACCTCATCAAGAGATGACTCCACATCGAAACCCTTATTGGCTATGCACAAATGCCCAGGGCTATGGATTTTTAGACATCAACCTGAGTCATAGCCTATCAAAACTCAGGTAACTTACAGCATTAGCGATGCCTCACATTCCACCCTGGACCATGCCACACAATCCATCAGGACGACACTCCCACTGGAGTGATCACATCACTATAGTCATAGTTTTATATGCTCTCATAAGGCCTTTAAATGGCCACATAACCCCAACACTTAGGACACCAATAAACAAAGGCAATACAAAATAAGATGAAAACAGTCAAGTATAACTTCCATGTAGCTCCCAATGTCCACATAGATAAAGCCCTCAATATCCAAGACTGTAATCTTTATTACACCAACATTGATATTTTGACCGCTATACCGTTTAGAAATATTTTTAAAAGAACCAAAGAGCCAAGTCCTGCCTAGGGAGGTTTGACCAAATATTTTGGTGTCCTAAGCAGAATGTATGTGGAAGATTCTTCCAAAGCACCACTTGCCTGAAAACCATGGATGCAACCAATTCAATTGGCTCTCAACAATGATATTATAAGTGATTCTATGACAATGGTGAAGAGAAAGGAGAACATATCACCCGGACGTAAAGGAACTCTTCTATTAAGGGAAAGATTCTGAAACCTTTGAAGCCAAACCTACCAAATTTGTCACATGTAATAGACATTGATTGCCTAAAACTATTTCACATAATGTGTCTCCTTATGAAGGGTTAATTCAAAGGCATGTTGACCATCCTTATGAGTTTTTGAATGTGCTTTGTTTGTTCTCCATCCACATAAAAGAGATAAACCATCCACAAAATCTATTAAGTACATATTTTATAGATATAGGACGTCCTACAATGATTGTCATTTATTTTGATCCCCTTCACCTCGCATTAGTGTCTCTTATAGTGTCCTATATGGTCCTCAAACTACATCAAGATCTTTCATTATACTATAGTTGAGAGGTTGAACTATACCCAAGAAAATGTTTAGTGCAAAATGGAAATCAGTGACCAAACTCAAGAACTTATCCATGTTGTAAGGCTTCTAGTTCAACAAGCAACCACCCATGAGCCTTCTCAACCTTATGTTCCTCCATAATGTGTTACAGACCCCTTTCTTTCTCAACACTTAATTTATATTCCTAAGTCTCTACCCTAAGAGCATTGGCATCAAGCCGTGGATGAAGGGCTAGCTAAAGTGAAATTACGAAGTGATCCTAAATTGTAGTACATGGGTACCAATCAATAACATAGAATTAACTAAGGGGAATTTTGCCCATGTGGCTAAAATGATCACAATAAAACCCCTTACGATCCTTCTTAAGGGTTCAAGTGTTTCATCCTAAATGAGTATTGGGGTTTGTAGCCTTTAAATGCCGGTACACTTGATTCTTTGATGAAAGCTCTATTTTATGTTCCCCATGCGTATGTGCTTATGGCTTTATGGCTATAGATTACTCTCAATCTAAGTGGGAGTGCGTGCTACTTGGTAAATTGGGCATGAGTAGGGAGCCAAGCTCTAACTGGACATAGTGGGCTCCATCACTCTCGCAATAGCATGCGACTGGGCCTTGGCCCTGGGTTGATTGTGTTTAGTCCCATAATACGCATCGCTTAAGAGACTCAATAAGTGCCTTAATGAGGTCGATTGACCTGGAGATGAAAGAGGCTATAGTGGTCTACGAAGTTTAGTGGTTTGTGAGGACAAGTGCGTGGAAACCTCGACAATGTTATCCTATACAGCATGTGTGCCAATAGTTGACTCGAATCTGAGTGAACCTGAAGTTTTGTTTTTGGTTTATGCAACCGTTAGCATGCATGTGCCATTTTGTATAATTATTTTGGTTTGTGCACTAGACCTTAATATTGTCCTTGAATACAGTACCTAATATCCATATCTATTTGTGGACTATGGTGTTTCTTGTTAGGGTTGGTGGCCTTTAAAGGCCTAGAGAGATTAAAGTACAATTATTTATAATGATTTGTGCACTTCAATGGAAGTGCACTGTGGTTGACTGATCTAGGGTTGGCCCGGGTTATGTCCAACACCCTTACCTCTAGGCATGCGACACTACCATTAAGGGTTTATATTAGGTCATCCCTTGTTGAAGTTGAATAGATGCCAAGGGACATTGTTTATAGGCCAAAAGAGTTGTGTGGTCTCCTCTATATGAAGGCAGAGAGTGAGGGCCAAATCCTCAGTAAAACTTCTGCACGACATGTACATATGACAAACACGTTTTGGAAAGAAACCCTATATGGAGGGATACGTGCACATGTGCATAGAGAGCACTCCCTTTCACTATATGTGCATTTGACTTGCTCTTAGAGAGGGAACCTTTAATCCACATACTGGGACTATAATCATATTGTTTATTGGCTAATTTTAACAAGCCAATCATTAGCCCCTATACTTGACTATGGGTCATGGATCTCGTTGGGATAGTTTGAGAAGATAGTTGTGGATAATAGATTCTAGCATAGGTGGAGTTCCCTGATATTCACTTCTTTTTTAACCCATTAGGCACCTATCAACTTCTAAGTTGTACTTCTGTGTGTTTTGTTTTTTTTGTGGAACTTCAAAAAACATTGTTTTCAACTAAAAGTGTGGTACTATGAATTTTGGGAATTTCTTAGAATTTTAAAAATGAATTTTAAATGTGTAAAACCCCCAAAAGGGTATTTTTGTATTTTTAAATAATAGGGGTATTTTAGCAATTAGAAATTTTATGTGGTACAACATGAAGAGGCTCCCCACACTTGTGGGCCCCACATGGTGAATGTCATGTGGACCCCACAAAGGGCACACGTTCCACTTTATGGGACGCCCTGTTTCTTTCTTGCTATACTACCTCATGACAAACGGGCATTGAGTTACTATTTGGTCTGAGACTTGCTATACTACCTAATGACACGGGCATGAGAATGCTGAGATAATATTTCTTATTTGTTATGTTTGAGTGGGACTTGTTAACAATCCCACGATTATTTTTTAACTGCTTGGATATTCAGATATACAGGTATCCTATTATGAAAGATCCAAATGAACTCAATATTCAAATCGGAGCACCTGCTTATGTTTGACGGGCCAGTTGGGACAACATACTATTGTTCACCTATGGAACCTGGATGCGTGGTGCTAATTGTATGGCTACAAAAGGAAGCAGCTTGATTGAAGAACTGCTTTAAGCCCATGAAGATACGACCCCATACGATGAGGGTATGTGATGATCTTCTACAACAACAGGTCCATAATTCGCAATACGACATGAAAGATGGACTACGACCACGTTAAGGATGAGATCCGAGCAGCAAAGAGAAAGAGACACTGCCTTCATAAATTCTTTGTGAAATGATTGATGGCGAAAGCCACGATTTATGTAATAAGAGAGAATAAGTGAAAAATGTTTGAGAGAGATTGTAATTGGGGGGATGAGAATGTGAGGAAGAGAGATTGTAAGGCCTCCAAAGGCCAAGTGGAAGATATTGGGTTTATGTGGCCTTTAAAGGCCTTATGAGAGCATGTATAAGCATTTTATATAGTGAAATATAAACTCAATAGGAGTGTGGTCCTCTTGTGCACCATACTAGATAAATGTGAATTATCGATACTCGAACTAGGTTTAACGTGTTAGGCCAGCCGAGTTTGAAAAAACCTAAAGTACATGGGCATAGGGATGTAACCGAGAAGGGTTTAGTGGGTTAGCCCTTGATGAAGTCAGAGTATGCCCGAATGAGAACCGAGAGACTTTGTGACCCTTGTGTTTGATGAACAGCCTTTAGAGACAGAGCTAAAACTTCATCGTTATATCATCACACAGCATGTACATAAATAGTTGTATTGAGATAGTGATCCATCATCAAAGGTAAAGCGTGTACATATGCGAGAGATTACCCTTATGCATCATTGAGTCATGGTTGCATATGGCGGACCATGATTTTATCTCTAGGGGAGAACCTAAAATCCACAGACTGAGATTATGTCCCCTAGCCTATTGGTTGACTTTGGTGGCCCAATCATGAGCCCCTGCAATGGACTGTGGGTCATGAGAATTGCTGGGTCAGTTTGAGAAAGCTAGGTGGTTCGTGGTCCGCAGTTGAAGGTGGGGTGTTCCAGTGCATTGATGAATTCCTAGACCTAGACCGATCCGATTCCCATCAAAATTAATTAATTTTATGTTATATGATTTTTAGAAGGTTTGTTTAAATTTTTGTGAATCTTTTGATAATTTATTTTTGACATTTGAATTTATAAATTATGACAAAGTCATTTTTCAATGTTTTAAATAAATTATGAGATTTAAAATTCTAAAATCAAAATAAAATATTTCCTAAAAATTATGTGGGATCCTCCAAAAAATATGGAGGCCCATTTAACATATGTGGTAATTGGGTGGGGCTCATGAGAGGACAGCTAAGGGGCCCACCCATAGGGATTACTAAATCACCAAATAAGGTGATAGTTATCTCATGTTAGTTGGCTTTCTATTTTTAAATGAAGCCAACTTGCACAATGAATTCAAATATTGAAATTTTGGAAAGTCTTGTGTATCAAGATTGCTTAATTCAAGAAATAAGGAATGGATATCTATTAAATGAGAAAGTATGAGAAGTATTTTCCTTATCTAAATATTTGATGGGAATAGGTTTAAAAAATGGAGGAAGGTTCTAGTACTTTCTTTTGAATCTTGATGGTGGATCAAAGGAATGGATGGCTCACATCTCTCACCCCACAAGTCTCTTTAGATCGACGGTCAAAATTTGATCGCACTAAAGATGGCAAATCCTAAGGCGTAAAAAGTTTATAAAAAGGGACTCTCTCCCTTTCACTCTCCAAGAATTATCACTGTCCAAGATCTCTCAAGAGGGGCATGCCCCAACCTAAGGTTTTACTCTCTCTTTCCTAAGTCGTCAAGAGGGCCACGCCCCAACCTAGGTATCACACCTCTCTCGCCTTGAATTCCAAAGGTGGCATGCCTAAGCAATCTCATCGCTCTCTTGTGTTTTCTAAGGGGCACGCCTAGCTAAGGTTGATCATGATTTTTGTGGGTAGCAAAGGGGAGCATTCCCTAGCTAATAGATCTCTCCTTCTCTCTTTGATTTCTATCTCACATCTCTCTAAAGATCAAGCCCAGAGGCTTGAACAAGACTAAGGCATTGAGACCTTAGGTAGTTGGCTCTAGATAGAGATCCATATGCCATTGAGAGGGTTTTTCCTTAAGTAGAAGAATTAAGAGATCGATCATACATCCCGAACAACCATCAGAAGGAGGAGACTAGACGTGGGATGTACTAAGCCCCATTGAGGTAATCTCCGACAATTTTACGTCTTTAAATTTTATTTTTGTGTTGAGCTCTTATATTCCCATAAAACAAAGAGTTAAAAGTTTTCATTTAAGGAATTGTATTCAATAGTGGTAGCAAGTATGAACCGTATTTCTTTTTTCTTTTCTTTTTTCAAGAGTTATTTGTTTGTAATTGGACATTGTGAGTGGTCTTGCCGGTGTAAAAATAAGAAAAATAAGAAAAAAATTAATTTATATACACCGTGCTTGATCACATCAATTTTTGGAGTTCGAGGAGAGGAAGAAGACGTTTAGATTGAGGTTGGATCTTCTAGTAGGCCAAAACAAAGAGGGCTTACGGATGCTTTCTTCCCCCGCCTTGATCCTGAGATACTACCTTGCGAAAGGGGTCAAACATGTTTAGAGACCCATTTTAAGAAAGAAGATAGAGATAAGGTAGTCCAATATGTGGGGAGGTGGATCTTCCAAGCAGGCATCTCTTTTAATGCCACTAACTTGAGTAGCTTTCAGACCATGTTGGAAGCAATGGGCCAGTTTGGACCAGGATTGAAGGCTCTATCTCCTTATGATCTTAAAGGGCCAATACTTAAGAAAGAAGTCGAGCTAACCAATAACTATTTGAAGACCCACATGGATACGTAGGGTACATATTGCTGCGCAGTCATGACTAATGGTTGGAGACTTGGAGTGATAAGAGGAACAGAAGCATTGTGAATTGGATGGTGAATTGTCCATTAGGGACAATGTTCTTGAGGTCTATTGATGCTTATGACAAGTCCCGTGATACAGAATTTATTTTTAATTTGGTTGACCAGTGTATAAAGGAGATAAGGGAGGATAAAGTGGTCCAAGTAGTGACTGATATGTATCCAGCTAATATGTCGGCCGCTAGGTTTGATGGATAAGAGGCGGCATATTTTCTGGTCCCCTCGTGCAGCACATTGCATAGACGTCATGCTTGAGGCCATTGGTAAGAAGAAGACATTCGAGACAACCATCCAAAAGGTGAGGGAAGTCACAATTTACTTATACAGTCACACTCGAGTATACACTATAATTCTATAATATGTTTATGGGATTATGCTTCTTTAGTCCTTTGTTACTTATTTTGACTCTTTTGAATGCATTGAGTCATTGACGGTAACTTACTTAACTTAGAAAATTTTATGTTGGTCAGGTCTTAGCCATGATGAGAAAGTTTACTGAGAACATAGACTTGCTGAGGCCTGGGGTGACTAGATTTGCCACCTTATACTTGTCCTTGCAATCTTTATATGAGCACAAGGAAAAGTTGAGATTCATGTTTGTATCTGAGGATTGGACCAAGTCCAAGTGGTCCAGAATAGCTGATGAACAAGTTGATATGCATATTATCATGGACTTAAGATTTTGGAACAAGGTGTCCAATATGCCTTGTATGCCTTTCACCCTTTAGTAAAGGTTCTCAAGATGATTGATGCTGAAAGAAACCTATTATGGGGCATATCTATAAAGACATGGAGAATGCAAAGGAAGAAATCAAGAGATTTTTGGGGCATGATGAAAAGAAGTATGAATATTTTTTGAAAATTAGTTAAGAAAAATGGAACTGCCAGCTTGAGAGGTCCCAACACTAAGCAGGATACTACCTTAACCCTGCTCACTTTTCACACAAATCCTGAGGTACATAGCAAGCCTGAGATCATGGATGCATTCAACCAATGTAATGTAAAGCTCAACCCTGATCTTGAAGTACAAAACAAGGTAATGATGAAGGTAGATTTCTATAGGCTCGCTACTAGGTCTCTAGGTATGGCGATGGCAGTCTAACAGAGGTCCATGATTCCTCCTAGCAAGTTTAGAACTTTCTCAATTTGATTTTATGATTTGAGTATTTAATTTCAATTACCCAGTACCTAATTTACTAAATTACTACATTTTACATTTACATGAAATAGGTTCATGGTGGATGGGCCATGGGCGACGCACCCCGCATTTAAGGCAAATGGCCATGAAAATACTAAATCCGACTTGCAGCTTCTCTAGATATGAGCACAACTTCAGCACCTTTTAAATGGTAATATTACTTCTTTATAGTTAATAGTTAATTCCATGTGTACTTACTTAGTTAGTTAGTAGTACGTATACATAGTAACATAATAAGTTAGTAACTAAGTGAGTTTTTTTTATTAGGTGCATACAAAGAAGAGGAACAAACTAGAGCAAAAGCGACTAGAGCAATAGCAACTAAAGCAAAAGCAACTGAACGACCTAGTCTTTGTTCGGTATAATCAGAAGTTGCAAGAGCGCCATTGACAGCTGGAGCACAATGAAACGGAGGCTATTGAAGCTGTTGATATTGATTACACATGAGAGAGGCTGGTTGATGCCAATGATGATAAGGAATTCCCTGGAGAGGGCTTGACCTAGGGCCAGGTTCGTGAGCCTGCTAAGACAGCAATGCCCCCTCTGTGTACCACTCAAGCTCAATCTCAAAGCCAAATGAAGGCAAAGGAGAAGGCCCAGCAAGGGAAAGCAATGGCGAAGAAGAGGAAGAGGGTGATGACATCAAGAGGGGAGGATGAAGAGAAAGAAGCAGATTCAGATGAGACGAGGGATGACAGCCAAAATGTTGAGAGCGACGACTCTGATGTTGATGGCATGGCATCATCATCATTAGATGCTCCTTTGGATCCACATGAATACCCTGCATGGTGATAACATAAGAGTTGTTTGCTTAACATTAGAGAATTGGGGTGGTGACATGTCACATGTATTTGTTTTTTGTTTTTTGTTTTTGCCTTGCTGACTTTGTGTTTTATATTTAGACTTCTAGTTTTCTACTATGACATTTGGGATTTCAAGCATTTTACTTTCTTACAATCTCTTTGAGTCTTTGTATCCGTAAATTTGTTTTATGACTGTAATATTATGTTTTCTCTTTTTCATGAGGGTTTGGGGCTCTAAAATTGCCCTAAAAACTCCCTAAGTCCTAAAACCCTGCCCTAAGAATTCCTTAATCCTTTTTGTTTTGAGGGTGGTTCCCCTGTTACTGGGCGCGCGCCTGGCCGCCAAAGTGCCTAAGCACCCTCCTACGCTTTTTGAACATTCTACGAAACATTGAGAATTCTTCCAGTAGTTCTTTGCGTGAGATACCTTGCAGGGAAGAAGTGTCTACAACCTAGAACATGCTATCTGCAACCTTGTCACCCAAAGCTAAGTGGAAGGAAGGGAACTTGTAGTCTAGAAGGTATATCATCAAACCGTGGAGATTTCGTGGGGTGTACGGAGTCCTAGGGGGTGACCCTCAACAAAATCTGGTTTGCTGATTTGGTTGTTTTTTCGAGCACCTACATGGGGACGTGGCCGCAACTTCTCCTAGTGTATGGTATGTTTTTCTTCTTTGGTTTCAAGGTCAGTTTCTTCCTGCAAAATTTGAAAGTATGCACAGTTAAAACCAGGAAGATAAAGGACCATTAATAAATATTGTTCACTTGAAGGTGGAAGACGAGGCCCAAATTTTGGAGCACACGCAGCAATTTTTGAAACTTGGTTTGTGAAAGGAACAAAGTCCGAACTCCTGACAGAAGAGGATATCCAAGTGTGCAACCTGAAGCATCAACTCCCTGTCACATTGGACATGCACATAAGATCTCTTGCGGCTTGCTGGACCACTCGGTAGATTGGAAGACATAACCAGCATCCCCAAGGTGGAAGAGCTAAGGTGCATTGCGGTAGGAGGCCAGGATCCATTGAGTTTGGTGCACAAGGTATAAGGGGTATGTAACAAATCCGCTACAAGTGGTTCTAGATCAAATAGGGAAAGAGGATTCAGTAACAATATTAGTAGCAAAAACAACCCATGACTTACACAGAAATTGCTTATGTAATCTATGTGATCAGCTAGTTTGTTCCATTACCTCACAGGCCTCATTTCCCAGGCACACAACAAATCATTCCTATGTGCGTTGCATATTTGAACAAGGCCTTTTCCAAGCTTGATCTCTTGACCAAAGCAGCTATAGAGCTGGTAGTCATGAACTCATAATGATTAGCCTATGAAACATGGACATGTGTTTGGTGGTCTAACCACGTGATGACACGGGTGGCTTAGAGACATGTGTCGAAGCTTCTAGAAATAGATAGGACACAACTGAAGAGTGCCCAATAGCATGTCTATTTTATATACATGTTTCCATCTCGGAATGCAGTCTTCCGTTATTAAGAAATGCCATTCTTCATGAAATTTTTTTTTTACTTTAAATTTTACCTAGGGGTTTCATTCTTCCTAAAAATAAAAGTATCATTTTTTTTATGTAATAGTAAAACTTCACGGGTCTCTCTCTCTCTCTCTCTCTCTCTCTCTCTATAGCTATAAACCGGGGGGGGGGGGAGTCCCTATCAATTGGAATGGACCCGACCTGCAGGTCATGGCCAGGTCAGGTTCAAGAACCAAGACATAAAAAAAAACAAAAAAAATAGTATATTATCTACAAATGAATTTTATATTACATGTAAAAATGTTGGATCGGATAGGGTCGGACTTGGATCTCACCCGACCCAATGAGAGTTTGCTTAGGTCAGAACTGAACCTAGGTCTAGTATAACCAGCCCAGACACGGAGCTGAGTCAGGTCGATCTGACCCATTTGACAGCCCCCCCACCTCTCTCTCTCTCTCTCTCCCACACACACACTCCCCCCCCCCCCCCCGAATTGCCAAGACCATGAAGAGAGAGAGACCTAATTATCTTGTTA
>NW_006497610.1:928090-966022 GCF_000471905.2 Amborella trichopoda | reverse complement strand
TCCCACACACACATCTCCCCCCCCCCCCGAATTGCCAAGACCATGAAGAGAGAGAGACCTAATTATCTTGTTAGAAAACTAATTCTCTCTTTCTAAGCCCATCAGTCTGAGAGTGTAAATGTTAAGTTTCTATGTTGCTTATAATGTAAATGCATTGAGTCTCATTTTTTATTTGTTGAAGGACATATTGTGCTATGTACATCATAACGGGATTATATTTGTCAATTCTCCTCAGTAAATATTTTTATATAGTCATTTGGGTTATGAATAACTTCAGTGAGACATTTCTCGACATTCAACTTCATATTCTCACATTCCCAGAAACACCTTTCCCACAACCAAGCCAAGAAACCCCCTTAAGTACAGTGTTCCTGAACCATCCTAGACAGAAAAAGCACTACAAACATTGTCCAAGAGGAAATCATAAAGGACAGCGCTCATCCTATATTCTGTTAAGATTTTGAAGAAACTCATGGAAACAATCCACAGTTTAGGAGAATTAGACCATTAGATGGCTAGTCCACATTCATGAAATCCATCAACCCTATCAACATATATTGTACAAGGGCAGACTTGAGACAATCTGGGGCCTTCTCAAGAAGCAAGATTTACAATTTTTACATTGGGAACTTTTCAACAAAGATGATGACGAGCTTATCCACTCCAAAAGGAAAGGAGATAGAAAAAGGAAAAGCAGAAAACGATAGTGAAAGATGGGGGACCATGCATTGAGTATAGGAATTTCATGGCACCATAAGCTGAATAATAAATAACTTGCAGCAATAGTAGGCTTGTAGGAACAGTCAGAAAAAATCTAAAAAACAACACGAAAAAAGGATTTGAGAAATTACCACATCCAAATTTGTGATAAGGATGATCTCGGGCACTTAGGTGCCTCTCAAGCTGCAATAACACAATACTTGTACTAATCAGCACAGGCCACAATCTATCATACAGATCTACCATATATAGGAAAAAAGGATGACTAAGTTTCAGCAAAAACAACAAATAGGATAATAGCTTCAGCCGTAGATAGAATGGTGAAGCAATTTCAAAATGCTTCAAAAATATAACAAATCAAAAAGATATAGTAGATCAGGGCAACAATTGCAGGCACAACCTTCAGAGTTTAGACAAAATCCTTGAAATATCAGGATTTACTTCTAAATTTTTATGTTTGGTTCCACCCAGTAGCCCTTTTAGAGGGTGATCACCATGACAATTTGAGGTCACATGTTTCACACCTAGGATACCAAATTAAAACAAAAGAAAAAAAGTGATGCACTATATCATTTCCATCTCTCATTTATGATCCCCAAAGTGCATTAATCAGCACCATTGCCAATACATCTTGATCAATTGATGATGCCAATCTGCAAGCTCTGTTAACTTTACTTATGCTGACAAGGTCTTGCACTTGGAACACAAAAATGAGGAAAATGAGAGAAAACAAGAGAGAAAAGAGGCAGTACACTAGGATTTTGGCATGAAAAGACCTGGGCAATAGAGGCGCGCCCAGGAAAATGAATACTTATATAAATATAAGTGGTGTTACATTAGGGAAACAACTTTACGAAAATTCCGTTATATAAACACATATTCCCAAATATAAGAATATACAAAAAACACCTTCCAACATAAAAACCTTCCAAAACTTTCAACAACAAAACAAACCTTCCAATACTTCTAATAATCAAGTCGTACATCATGTTTAAACATATATGACTTGCTTCTTAGGTAATCATGCCTTTTAATTTTCTGTGCCAATGAATTTTCCTCCAGCCTCTTCAGCCTTTATCTTTTCTCGAATAAATGATAATCAATCTCAATTGTTTTGTCCCATCATGAAATATAGGGTTTGCAACAATTGCTAAAGCACCTTTTGTCACAGTAGATAAACGACCTGCCAACTTTATAACCCAACCAAGATATAAGAAAACAGACCATGTAATCTCGGCCACCATTCCAACAAGAGCTTTGTATTCCGCTTCCATACATTATCTAGCAACCGTTTTCTATTTTCTGCTCCTCCAGGATATTAAATTATCTCCCAGAAAAACACAATAACCTGAAACTGTTTTTCAAGAATCACGATCTCCTGCCAATGAAAATCCAATTACAGACCCCAAATCTATACTCACTTGTTTATTTTTCTTATACAACAAACCAAAATATCAATGGAACCTCTAACATACCTCATAATCGTTTTCAATGATTCCATGCGTAAAGTGGTTGGCACATGCATGTACTCATATCTAATTAACAGCATATGAAATATCGAGGCATTTAAGAATCAACTATTGTAATGCCCACTGGCTCTAACAGTGGACCTCCCAGTTCCACACATAATGTTCTATTTAAAGCTACTGGAGTGCGACAAGTTTTACAATCCAACAAATTGGCCTTTTCTAGCATATCTAAAGTATGTTTTCGCTATGAAAGGTGAATCTCATTAATAGAACGATCCACTTCAATTCCCAAGAAATACCTCAATTCTCCTAGGTCCTTCATTTGAAACCTTTCATTGAGGAACTTCTTCACTTCATTTATCATCCTCATTTTGCTTCTTCAAACAATAACGCCATCCACATATAATAAGATAATAACAGTGCTTTTCTCACCTATTCTCATCCACATAAATTGTTGGCTGATCAAATAAAACCTCTCCCCTTTAATGAATCATAAAAACTATGGAACCAGGACATGGATGCATGTTGGGGTTTGTGGCCTTTAAAGCCTATGAGAGTGTGAAATATAATATAGTGAATTGTAGACTTCAGTGGGATTGTATGATTGGTTGACTGACCCAGAGTTAGGTGGTCTATGGATCAAGTTATGTCCAAAACCCTTTCCCTTGACATAGGCACTACTGTTGAGGGTTTATGAAGGGTCATCCCTTGTGGAGGTTGGAGAGATGTCCAGGGATGGTTTGTAGGTCAGTAAAGCTTTGTGGTCTCCTGTGTGCAATTGTAGGCCTATGAGAGCCAGCCCAAAATCCTAAACAGATTTCTGCAAGTTATATATATACGATAATTGCATTCCGGGAAGCAACCCTGTAGAGAGACACGTGCATGTGCATAGAGACATCCCCCTTGCACTATAGGGATACGTGCATCTAACTAGCTTTTAGGCGGACCTATAATCCACATTATTGAATCGTGGTTCCATTGTTTACTGGCCAGCTTTGATGGGCTAAAAAAAAGCCATGCGTATGACTATGGATCATGGGTCCTATTGGGTTGGTTTGTGAAGATAGCTGTGGATCACAGTTTCTAGCTCAGGTGGAGTGCCCTAACAGTTATTTTTCTTGACCCATTGGTACCAATCCACTACTGGATGTATTTTTGAAAAAAATCAGATTTTTTTTAAGAACCTCAAAAATATATATAGTTTTCAGAAAAATTTAGAATTTTTTAAAAACTTATTTTTTGCTATATAAAAAAAATAGAAAGGACAAAACTAATATTTTATAATTTAGTAGAGGCCTAGTTTAGAGTTGGACCCATGTGGGTGGGCCAAGGGCCCAGCTCCCACATGTGCATAAGTCACATATGGGTGGGACGTGGGGTCCACAAGATCCAATACCAATGTAAAACTACCACATATTGTACTAGATATTCGCAGCCCCACCAACATAGCGAGCTAAGGACTGTTCTTTTCTTTCAACCATCACTACGAGCCATCAATTCATAAAATTCATCAGTATACTCCTCTACACTCTTTTCTCCCTAACAGAGATCTTATGATAGAGGGACATCAAATAATTTGCAGGTAGGTATATATCGTTTTATTTCTTTTTCATCTTCTCCCATGCATTAATTTTGGACTTCCCATTCTCTCTCTTCTAGCCCTAAGTTGTTCCCACCAATGCCGAGGCACCTCTTTTCAATTTTATAAAAACAATTTTTATCTTTTTAATTTTAGATACCTCCTTACAATCAAAAACCCTTTCTACCGTATTTAACCAATATATAAACTCCTATGGTTGAGGCTTACTATCACAATCGGGTATATCTACCTTCAAATCGACATCCCTAGAACAATGCACCCCACATCTAGGTCTATGGTTGCTATCCTCATCACTCGACTACCCACGTGGAGTGTGACGATGAAAAGGCTTATATATAAGACCTTCTGTGGTTAAAAGATCACCGTCTTATTCATTATTGAGACTCATGAACTGCTGCAGCAGTTGTTGAACTTGCATTTAAAATTCCTTAATTTCTTCATCTAAGGGATCATAAAGTGGATCTACAAAACCTCACCTCCCACGACCCCTTCTCTCCAAATGGGTTTGCCGAAATAATATACCCTTAGTAAAGGATCAAGAAGAAAAAAATGTAAAAATTAGCAAGATCCAAGTTGATTTGGCAAAACTTGGAATCAGCAAACCCTAGACCCCATTGTAACTTCCAAGCTTCAATGTTGAAGAAAACCCTAGCTCTAATACCAAATTGATGCAAGGAAAATTGAAGGAAACAGAAAAATCAACAAGGAACAAGCCAAACACAAGTACAAGTCGAAGAAACCTATAGTTTCTTGCCCATACGCTAAGCTAGGGTTCCAAAAGCCTAAACTCTTTCTTCGCTTTTAATTTCTAAAATGATGTGGAATGACCCACTCAAGGCCCCAGATACCTCTTATATATTATAATTCAATGTTCAAAAATATTGAATGATTATACAATAATTAAAATGATCCAAAAATTCCAACTAAAACCCGAAATTTGTAATGATAATTTTACTACCCCTATGAACAGTACCCATAAATAGTAACCTTCAACAGTACTCGTGAATAGTACTCATAAGGTAAAAAAAATTTAAAAGACCTTAATATCTTTACAAAACTCAAAAACCCCAAAAATAAACCCTAAAACTAAAATTAAAGTATACAACCTTTGAAATTATACAAATATTTTTTTGTGAAGCATTGAAATAAAACAAATTTTAAAAATAAGAATAATCTTACCCTCCATCACATTATCTACATGTGTAATGTCAAGGGAGGACCCATCACCAAATACCAGTTATAATAGAACCACTACCAGTAAAAGGATATGGAGGAAATATGAGATAGAAAGATTAGGGTGTTAGAAGGAAGGATGAGAATGATGAAAGAGAGTAAAGATGAAGAAAGCAATATTAGGGTTAGAAGAGGAAGAGATTGTGATTCTTCAAAGAGAAGGAAACATAGGCCATCTTGATTAGAACTGATTAGACTGAGAGCATACATAATCCAGTTATGATACCATGTTAAGCTTACTTATGCTAACAAAATCTTGCGACTGGAATACAAACAAGAGGAAGATGTGGGAGAGAAGACAAAGAGGCATATTGGGCTCTGGTGTGAACAAAATTGGGGTATTGTGGCAACCCTAGGATAGTGAGTCCTTATATTATGAATGGTGTTACATTAGGCCAGCAGCTTTATGAAAATGCCCTAGTACAAATACATATTTCCAAATACAAGAAAATTTAAAGTATACATAAAACAAGAAGATATCCACAAAACTAGTATTTAACACTTTGTTCCATAAATATGTAACTATTAGACCAGAAAAGAGGGTTAAGGAGAAGAATCGTCTATTTGGATATTTTGAACGGATCTTTGTATACAAACCCTGAGATAGAGTATGGGGTACTCTCAGTGTATCTTATTGCATACTATTAGAGGGCAATACAGCCGTTTAGGGTACTCCTCTCTTAAGGGATATTTTGGTTTTCCCTTATTCTTCCTTGTATATATAAGTTGTAAACTGCTTAAGTCATTAATAAGATCATTCTATCAGTTCTCTAGTATTATAGAGAATGTATCTCTTCTCAAAGTTGAGAGTCCCATCCATGAAACTGAAGATTAGACAGTGGAAAGGCACCCACATTTTCGCTCAGATCTGATATGAAGGAAACGCAGCACTCCTTAAATGTTATACAGGAATAATTGTGCTGATATAGAAAGTACCCATATAGTGTCTTGCATTCTCAATGAAAAATAACATACAAATTTTTGAAGCTCCAAACCATAACAGAATGGGACAAAAGCTGCCTAAGGAATATAAAGGCGCAGAATTCTTAAGGTGCAAACCAACAGAAATTGTATTCTATTGATCAAATTTATGATTGTTTTAAGGACCAATTCACAATTTTGACAAGAATGCATCTGCACATAGTTAAGAAGTGGAGGTATCGATAGAGCAAAAAGTATCAGAAAAAAGGAACAATAAAATCAGTTCTTCATACACCTTGGAAGCAGTTAATCGCACTTTGATAAAGTTCCTTAATGGGCTCTGCATTTTTATTTGAAGCTAGAACTACAAATGGTCTTCTGTTCCTAAGGTTAATGCTGGAATCTTAAGAACACATTCAGAATTCAATCACTGACCACATCATCCAAATAAGCAATATGCCGATTTCTTTTCAGAAGATTCATATAAAAAGAAATTAAAGAAAACACAAACCTGATCCATTCTGCAATAATCTGTCAATAGATTCTTTTGATGCTCTGAATAAGAAAAAACTAGGCTCAGAAAAAGAATGCAGAACAAAAATAAATATACGTTGATAGCGAAACAATGAAATTCTCACAGCAAAAGGTGCATCAAGTACCAGAGTCAACCGCATTAATTTCCCTCATTGTGGCATCAGGAGACATCAAGGGTTTGACAAAGAACTGAGCAAATCTGGTCCCATCCGTCCCCAAAAAAAATAATAGAAGCAGCAAAGAAGCGTAACAAGTTCAAGGATATAAAAAATAATACAATAAATGCCAATTGAAGTAGAGATGGTAGCTTAGAAAATAAATCATAGAATAACCAAATATTTCCATACCTATCGAGTGCCTCCTCAAAATATTCAGTCATAACATCAAAGTGAAAATTTGTATGCTCATCATCGGTGAAAGCATTTGTGTAACCGCCATGCTGAACACCTCTCATGTCAAAAAGTAATGGAGATTCAGATGATTACCCACATGGGTTACAATATACACAACATACCAAGGTTAAAAAACAGACTTTTGCTCATGGCCAAAGAGATAATAGACTCTGCAATGATCATTACTACAGGCAAAGCATCAAAGCATTGCAACAAGGCACCAATATTGATCAACTGAAACTCAGCCCAAATGTCAACAAACTATCATTTTGTTATCCATGGGCAGATTGCCAATGTTTGCTCGGGCCTTGGCTTGAGCAAGTCAGCCGGGCGAATCCCAATTGACTTGCCGAGTTTGCCCTGAGTTTGCCAGAAACGCAGGAAAAATTGTAAAAAATAGAAATTAATGGAATATCATAAAAAATACAAACTTTCAGAAAAAATAAAAAAGGAATATAAAAAGTGCGCATTATGGAAAATTGAACTTAGGCATATAAAAAAATTCATTAAAACCTATATAAAATCAATTATATGAATTTACATTAAAAAATGAAGTTTGCAAAAAATTATGAGGCCAATCCTCAAATCTTTGCCTTTTTTTGTGGGTATTGATGCCTCCAATCCTTTCCAAGGTGGGCTTAAACACCCAAACCAAAACCGCCAAAACAAGATTGGGGTTCAGGTCCGGGTCTAGTTGATCTGAGCTCATGAAATTTTCAGATGAACAACAAATCTAAAATACAAAAGTAGAAATCTGTGATTTATAATCATTTCTTATAAGAAACAAGCCTATGATTTGATGAAGAACCTAAAAATAGGCCTGGTAAACAACCTTCATGCAAGATCAACCAATAGTTGTGAAGAAATCGCAACTTTCCAAATTACACCAAAACCTAGATTGAATTGTTTTTCTCTCTCTCAAATCCGTAAAATCTGAAGTTTTTTTTCCTCGGAGCTAACAGATCATGCAGAAAATGAGCAGAAACATGAAATTTGGGCTCTATCCAAGAGAAAAGTGAAAAAAGGGGCATTGGATTTCCACTCTTTATATTTCAGAAATATTATTGATCTTGACTTGCCAAGTTAGCCAAAGAACTCCCTGAGTTCTGCAGCAAATTGCACGAGTTGCTACAGTATCTGGCCCCAGCCCCTGAGTTGGGAGGTCGTGGGCAAGGTGCCGAGCCCGAGTGGACTCACTGAGTTTTCTAACACTGATATATAAAAACACCATTATGAATATCATGTATAATTATTGAAAGAATGATTGAAAAAAAAAGTCCCCTTCAACTACATATTTCATCAATTTATTGAAACCATAGATTTAAAAAAAAAAAAAAAAAAAAAAAGAAAACAAAAAACAAAAAACAAAAGGAGTGCTCTTCAAGTACATAATTCATCAGTGAGCAAGATTTTGGGATATTTTCTGGACAGCAGACTGTTTCTCAGGTTGTGCCTTATAGGATTTTGTTAGTAGTAATTGACCTTGTGGTGAAGGAGACCAGTTAAACAAAAGGACTGACCAGAAAGAGGCCCAAGGACATTGCACCCAAACACCAAATATGAGGTGGCGATAGGTTAAGTAACCAGTCTAAATGGGACATTTGGGATTGGGTTATTAGCAAAATAGTTTCCATAAGGAATATAATTTAATGTTATCCATTTGAATACCTCTAAAGATGTTTGAGGCCATTGCCCCAAGGATGACACTCATAAGTTAAGGGAGACTTTCTTGAAAGAATAACTACAACAAGATGATGAAGTCCACAAGAAACCAAATTCTATTACCAGCCAGGGAGGGCCGATTAACTAATCGATCAATTAATGATCTGGGGACTGGGATATACAAGGTAAGGGGTCTATAAAGTATAACCACCAATGTTTTAGGTGACATCTAGTTCATACCTCCAGTGTATTGCATTTCATTTGATGAAGTTCTCATTTCTCAGGTCGTGTTAATCAAACAAAAAGGTCAAACTAGCAGTTCAAGAAAATAGTGACTATTACAATAAAAGACAATGGGCTATCGCCCACATCTTAACTCATGTAATTCACAAAAACATGGTTTGCAAAGAGCAAGTCATAGTAGAATAAAGAATTACATTTTTCCATTTGATTTTAAAGATAATGTGATATAAGAAGGAAACAAGCATTCTTAATGGGTATTGCAAAAAGGAGATGTGTGATGATTATTTGCAAGCAAACAAGGGAAATATGATCTAGAGCCTCAAACTGAATATTATGAGTTTAAAACACACAAGCTAAAATGATTTGAGTTGAGATTGCATATTGAATTTTAAAAATTAAATAAATAAATAAACCAAACAATTATCAGAAGAAGATGTTGGAAATAAGATGTTGCATAAACTCTACCTTCAAAGCCCAATTGATAGTCTATTTGAATTGTTGGGGTTATGTGGCCATGTAAAGGCCTTATGAGAGCATGTACTGAAAGTATATAGTGAAATATTGGCTCCAGTGGGAATGTGGTCCACTTTGGACTATGAGGAATTATTGATGCCTAGACTCACCTGAGCTTTGACTGGCTATGGCTCAATATGATGTCTAAAACCCGTAGTTCTAGGCATTATGTGAGCACAACTGATGATGGTATCAAATATTCAAATATACCCAACAATACATTTGAAAGTGCTACAAGACCATCATGCACATGAGTGCAAATAGACCACATTCACACACTAAGGTTTTAAATTTCATTATGGCAAATCAAGAATGGTGACACTGATTAGAAAGGCTCAGCGATGCCCCAAGTAAATTGTGATATAAAATGAAAAAGAAAATTAGAAGAGTAAGAAAAGACCCAGACAGATTCCCATAGATCCATTGAGACAGGTCTAGAGATACAGCATTTTTTGAATTATTTCACAGTTAGAAGCTAAAAAGCACTTTTGTGGTTTCTGGTGCTCTTCAACCAAACTCAAAGGTAGGGCAATGAGGGATTCCTTGGGCACTCCGCCACCCAAGCTTTAAGCAAGATCGATATAAACTTAAAGTCTTAAACTGAAAAAGAAAAAAAAATACCGCAAAAGCTACTCAAGACCTTTAGTAGTGGCCATCTGTCAGAGTTCCTTCACCATATTTTAGAGATGACTTTAATTTTTCCATAGTCTCTGTTTGTTTATTTTTGGAAGTTCAATGGTAGGATCAAACTTGTGATGTGGTTTCGCAAATATTAACACCTTAACCAATCAAGCCCAAGGTGATTCCAAACCATGGTATCTGTTATCATCGTTTAATAGCATAGAAACTCCGAATAACTCATTTATTAGTAATTAGTTCCTTATTAGCATTGAGACAACATAAATATAAACAAGACACTAATAACTTACTTTTATTTAAGGAATGAATACACCAATAACTTACTTTTATTTAAGGAATGAATTATGAGTGGAAAATCTGTATATGCCTATATTCTGCTTGTTTAAACATGTAAATGCAAATGTAAAAGAATTGAGAAACTGGTTTAGAATTACCAATCTGTTCCTATTTTTACCATTCAAAACTGCATAATTCTTCTTATTATGGTTTTCTATTCACTATTGTATGCATCTGTATGATTTTTGTGAGCAGTTGGAAAAAGTGCTGATCTCAGCTGAGTCCGTCTTTGAAAGGGGGGACAAGCACACAAAAATTAGTAAAAATGACACATAGAGAAAGAAAGGGTTATGCTTGAGGCAAACAAAGTCAACCACAGTCTAAGGATCATATTTATATAATGCTGTTAGCATACCAGAATTCAAGACAAATAAAAAAAAAATCTGATACACATATGAAGGCATACTAAAGAGTACCTCTGCTATGTACTTCGAATAGCTATCTTCCTGTGGATACTTCTCACTGGCATAAAATAACATATGCTCTGTAATTAAACACAAGAACACATTTCTATAGATTAATATCATACTTTGGAGATCTGATTTAGCAACTTAGCTGATAACATAAGTGATTCATCTTAGGACATTACATTCTAAGAAAAAGAGTTAAGATTTTCACTTCATATTAGGACAGGTAAAAAGATGGCATTCAACATAGTCTAGCCATGATATTCCAGAATAACAACAAACCTTCAGTATGAAGTGACATGTATCCATAGTAACATGTTACTACTTTAAATGACTAAGGTCCTGTTTGCATGTGCCAATAAGCTGCCTGCACAAGTCAGGCTTTCTGATGGAAGCAGAGCACGTTTCCAAAATAATGGCACTATTGTAGATATGTGCCTTATTGTGCACAAAATCGGAGGCATATTGATCATATGTGCAGCAAGAAAGTTGGCACTGAACAGCGCGCATGTATAAGGCCACTTTTATGGCACTTAGACGGCAACCAAAAACAGCGTAAGTATAGTAACATAAACAGACTGATGAAAGATGAATGCAAGTGGGGGAAAATGCAAGAAATCCTCCAAACTTTATTAGAACAAATGAAGTTACAAAACCATTTTTTATCAATTGCATATACAGTAGCATGTGACTGAATGACATTAAGCTGTTACAGAATGGCCTTATGCACATAGTGTGGTAGCAAAAAATACAGCAAAACAACTTCTCCTGTCTATCCATTAAGAAGAGAATATTGAAAAAACAACTAGCAGATGGTCTTTGCTGGCAGCCATCTATCAAATAATGAATAGTGACAGATCTCAATCACATATTTAACAAACTATCTCCAAAACAAAGACAAAAAAACGAAAGGTCCCCAAATCGAGGACCCAATAAACAGAATCTCGAGAAAAGGAATTAAAATTGGCTAGTGTCCACGCATCTGAAAAATCATACTAAAAGATTGACATGCAGTAATGAACAAAGTCACATCAAATCTTCAACTCATGCTGTCACTTACCAAGAAAGTGAGCCAAACCTTCAAGACCCTCAGGATCACTAAATGATCCTACTCTAACACCCATTGAAGCAGCACACTAATCAACAAAAACAAACAATAAGTTATACATAGGAGATGACAAGTCAAAAGCATACATAGGAGATGACAGATCACAACAAATCACATAAGGCATTTTTGTAGCCAATAGACTACACAAGCACTTCATTTGGAATTTGAACAAAAGAGTGAACCAAAATGTGGACAATAATTGAGACGGGAGTACTCTTTGCAGCAGTATAGCAACCATGAAATATGTATTACTTGTTATAGCATCAATATATTCTTTTGCATGATCAGAGTTAGCAAACAAGAGGGGACAAAAGGACCAATACATGTGATCAACAATTTTCTTGTTCTACAAGATTCTATGACAGCACCTTCGTAATTATGTCAGTTCCTTCATTAACATGCCATTATCCAAATACTTGTATTTGTGTTTGCAAAGGATTTGAGAAGTTTATATTAAAAAAGGAGGCCAATGAATGCTACGCGTATTTCATGGGGATTATCAATAAATATAACCTTCCATGTTTTGGTGAAAACTTCAGATGATGAACCATACACAGCATTCCAATTTTCCTCAGACAATGATAGATATTAGAAGCTATAAAAGCTAATGATTAAACAATAAGTCATAATCAAAGGCAGGACCAAAATACTACATAATAATCCATACATTTTATTCACAACAAGCAATCAAGAAAAAAAAATTCCTTTGGAAGTTCAATGAGAATCAATTCAAAGAGTGCTCACTCTTCATGAATATATCAAAGCTTCAGCTGATAATCAACCAACCATAAAATAAAACCCAATTGTGTTTTTCAGAAGAAATCACTTCATTCTTATGAAATAAATTCGAAAAGCCCTATCATTATTCAAGGGCTCCCCATTTCAAATACACAATCAAAACTCAAAAACTTCAGAAAATTACCGTCCAAACTCAAAGCCAGTAATAAAATAAAATAATAAGAACAAAGGAAGAACGAGAGAATAAGGAAAACTATTCTGAGTAATTGCTTCACAAAGAATAACTAACCAAAAAATGAAGAAATTTGAAGAAAAAGTAGTTCTCAAACAATTTTAAGAGAAAAAATGAAAATAAGAGCGTGGAAATCGACATAGGGAAAATACTACATAATTTTCATGAAATTGGGTTTAATGGTGGGAAATTGACCTTGTCAGTGTCTGGATCACTGATAAGGAGCACTTCTAAGGAGTTCGAGAGAACAATCCTCCTAAACTCTCTCTTATCAATGCGAGGCTTCAAAATTTCAACTCTTTCATTTCCTCTCAAATCTCCTCCATTAATCGAGCGCTCCATTTTTTCTCAAATTTGGTTGCAGAATGCGGATAAGAAGCTTGTTTAGAGTTTAGAGAGAAACCAGGCCCCAGGCGTCGTCATATATCTACTCACAAACACAGAGCGGGGAAGTTTGAATTTTCTTTACCCACTGACAGGGCAATTCTTTATGCCAAATGATTTCAAGCTTCCGAGGGAGTATACTGTCTATTTACCTTTTCAGGGAGAATACAATTTAGGAATATTTTTTTCAAATTTTAAATTTTGATATTATAATCTATTCAACACCTACACGAAATACTCCATAAAAAATAAAAAATAAAAAAATCAGTTTGCATTCTTTATAGCTTGAATAATGCCTCAAGATTTATTAAAACCATCGTGTCTTTTAAGAGTAAGATCTAACTATTCAAAAATGAAATTTCAAATTTTTTATTTTGAATATAATTATCTACTAATTTTTTGGTAGTTATCAAAATTTTGGATAAAAATATCTTTCCAAACTGTCTCCTTTCCAAGGAAGTAATCTCACAGTATACTCCCACGGGAGCATTATATACACGCTCATTATTTATTGGTCCACTGAGGGATTGCGGTATATACTTTCCCGTACTGTAAATTGTATTGGAGGGAGCACTCTTCATTCCTTGGAAGGAAGCAGTTTCTATGAGGCGTAGGCCTTATGAAAACAAAGAAAAGTCTCACCAAGAACCCTCATTCGGAAAGCATTTTGCGTATTTTAAATTTATATAGTAGTTCTAAAATCAATTTTTAACATTAATTATAAAATTAAAAACTCAAAAAATGCTACAGATCTTGCATATATATAAACCCTCATTTTTAAGTTGAAATAGATGGTCTACATAATGTGTTATCATATATACTATTTTAGGGTTTGAAATCCTAATTTTTTTTACAACCGTAATGGTCAAACTGAGATGATCGATTTTAAAGTTTTTTAATCCCAAAGCCACTATCTTCAGTAAGTTTTGATTTAAGGTTTTCTAATCCCAGAGCTACAATCTTCCGTAAGTTTTGATGTGAGGATTTACTTATTTTAAGTACAGCTCTATCCAAACATCTTCCTTCTTTAAATAAAGAAATACTTTTTCACCTAACCCACTTCCGCTTAAATAGAGAATGTGTCCAATCACGGCCTTGTGGAGAGGAAAAAACTAGAGGAGAAAAAAAAAAAACTAAAAAGGAGAAAAAATCTCTCTCTCACCCCTAACAGAAAAAGTCTATATAGAGCTGGGGCTCTAAACAATCAAATTAAACTTCATCTCAAAAATTTCATCAAAAGAAGTTGTTTTGATGCCCAAATATCTTCAAATTGATCATCTCGACATTTAGATGAATAGACATGAGAAAAAACATATTTCAAGTTTTAGAAATAATGCATCTTATAACGTATGTTTGGGCCTTTAATTTTCAAGATTTTTAAGTTTCCAGATGTCTACTCGATCTATATTATTTTTTAAACTTTAAATTTTATAATAAAATATGAAAATATATTTTAATGCTATCACAAAGATTTTTAGTATTGAAACCACATTTCTCGATACTATTTGAAGATGCACTTTACTTTGATTGTTTAGAGCCTCGGCTCCATACAAACGGCGCCCTAAAGTTATGTAATATTTACCCTTTTTTAACATTTTGATTGGAAAATTTACCAAAAAATTATTTAACTATTAGAATCTAAAAATAGCATCCTATATTTGATATTCTATGTATATAAAATAAAGTGACAAAAATATCTATACAAATTTTAGAGGCATTTTGGTCATTTCATTTTAATTATTTTTTTATTTTATACAATTATATAATGGATAAAATATAGACGCCAACTTACTGCCATATAAAAAAAATAGGACAAATATATAAAGAGACCATTTATTTTTAGTACAAGGAGGTCACAATTAGTTTTATTTGTTAGATTTCAAATCAAGTAGTTGCATGAGTGTCAATTTAAAGTTAAAAATAAAAATATAAAATCTCAAACTTTTTGACACATGTTAAACCATCCAATTTGACATCTAATGACTAGGAGTGACCGTGACCGCTTTGTAACAAAAATAAATGATCTCATTGTATACAACTAAAAAATAAAATAAAATAAAATAAATTGTCAATTAAAAAGTAAGACTCCTAACATAAATAATAAAACAAATATTTTTTATTTTCACTATAATAATAAAATAATATTGTTCTATAAATCTCTCAGACGTTTTAAGATTCATGCATGATCAACCAGATGATATGTATCTGTAATTTGTAATGTGTTTCTCTTTGCTAAAAAATAATAAATAATAATAACATGTTTCTCACCCACCCAGGAAAGAAGGTGCCCCCAGGTGAAGAAAAACGGATGGTTCTCACCTCTTTCGAAGACGACTTGTACGTGAGATGGTGACCTTTCGAAGACGACTTTGACTTGAGATGGTGACCAGGCTCGTCCATTGCAGCACTCTACGAGAGGGAAGAAAAATGTCCGAGGGGACCCCCAAGAGCAAATTGTTCATTTGATCCCTCGGGCAAGAGGCCCACCAAGAAGGATGCCTGCTTTCGATCTGAAGTAGTATTTAGGAACTTGCCTAGGCCAAAAGATTCGACCGAGGCTAAGTAGTTACTCGCTTGAGTCCTGTGCAATGCCAAAAAGCCCTAGTAAAATTTAAAAATAAGAAATCTAAAAAACAAAATAAAGGTCTTAAAGTAAAATAAAAGCAAAAGAAACCTTAAAATTTTAAATAAGCTTAAAAGGGTACACACAAATTGGAATAAGAAAAACTGATTTATAGTTTGGGAATATTTCAAATATATATATATATATATATATATATATATGATGCGTTTGTATTATAGGGTGCTGTTTGTATAGAGCCGATGATCTAAATAAGTAAATTAGAGCCTACCTTCAAATAGTGTCGAGAAATGTGGTCTCAATATTGGAGAATTTTGTGATAGCTTTAAATTATATTTTCATATTTAGTTACAAATTTAAATCTTCAAAAATAGTGTAGATCGAGCAGCTCTATGAAAAGTTTAAAATCTTTAAAATTGACGATCCAAAAATGCGTTACAAGATACACTATTTCTAAAACTTGAAATCCATTTTTTTTCATGTCCATGCATCTTGATGTTGAGATGATCAATTTGATGATATTTGAGCATCGAAACAACCTCTTCTAGTTAGGCTCTAAACGATCAAATTAGAGCCTACTTCAAATTAAGAGAAGTATTGTTTTTTTACTAAAATGCCCCCATTTGACCAATATTTACAAAACTTTTTTTTTTTTTCTTTTTTTTTCTTTGTGTTGGAACGAAAATGAAGTCATTCCGATGCGATAGAAAAAGTGGGTTGGACCAGTCTGGCACATTGATTTCATAGTGCAATGGGACCGAAAAATGAGTATGATCCAATACAAAAAATGTGCCAGACCAGCACTATGCAAACATGAGTATAAGGCACGCAGAGAGTGGTATTTTGATCGTTATAACCGGGAAAAAAGCACAAAAGAAAACAATACTGGTTTTTTTAGTGTTTTAAAAAATTGTTGGGAAAAGGATGTTAAGAAAGTTGAGTACAATGAAGTTTTAAATAATTTTCCTTAAACTTGATCACGTGTAGTTGAAGAAGCAACATGCCAACAACAAATACACATAATAAATTAAGGGCTAGGAATCTACTGGGGGAGTGGTTCCACTTAGTCAAGTTGGACGTCTAATGGCAGAGGTGAAGCTACATAAACTCAATGCATTTGTAGTACAGAATGTATATAGACGGCCAGCCCGCATATTGTAGAAATGTGGGCTTGGCAATAAATATATTTTTTAAATATAATTTGATCCCAATTTTTAGAGAATATGTATTCTTTAACATGAAGATTGTGAATATAAAAAAAAAAAAAATTTGAAAACTAAAAATAACAATTCTATTAAGAAAGTATTTGGACTGTTGTTTACAATTGTTTTTAGATCTACCACCTAGTTGCATCCATCTTTAAGATAGATGCTTTATATCTGTGGACCACATATTGAAGAAATGCAGTGCGGTCCAGCCTGTATAAAACAATTCTTTTTTAAAAAACTACAAACCCCGATAATTTTTTATCCTTTTTTATTGGTCATGCAAAGTAAAAAAAATGACTTTATTTTGTTTGTTGGTGTAAGAGAGAGTGGGTTTCCAAATTTCCAACTCATGTGACTCATCCTCCAACCACTATCGTTGATGGCCTTTGATTGATTTTACAGTCAACTCGTAATTGTTTTCTTTTCTTTTTATTTGAATGGGGTTAAGTTCCTAGTGATAGCACCACCGTCTACATTTCCAATTCCACGCGTACGGCATTCGAATTCCACGAGAAAATTGCATAAAACGCGAACTTTCTAATAAATTTACCCCAACCTAATTTTTTTTAGCAACTTTTTTTTAGCAAATACCCCCAATACAAAAAGTTTTTATTTTTACTTAACAAATCATTTTAATTGGAGAGAGTGGCACTGGCGTTTGGAAGAGGCGGTTCAGTTATTATTTTGCTGGATTGAACTGTCTGTTGTTTCATTGTAGCGGTCCGGAGATTATGCTAAGCATTTTGAAAATGTGGTCCAGCATTTTGAAGGGACAGTCTGGCGTTTTGAAGTAGCAGTACGATATTTTGAAGATGCAGTATGGCGTTTTAAAGTGGCGGTCCGACGTTTTGAAATGAGTAATCTGGCGTTTTGAAATAAACGTCAGGCATTGTACAAGTGTGGTCAGGCGTTGTACAAATGCGGACCTGCATTTCCTTTTATTGGGATCCGAAAATGATTTGTTATATACGGAAAGGGTATTTTCATCAATAAAATCAATTTTTTGTATTGAGGGGTATTTGCTAAGAAACATGGCTTTTAGGGAGAAGTTGCTAGGAAAAGTTCGGAGGGTAAATTGATTAGAAAGCACATGGGTTTTATGCAATTTTCCCTATTTTAAAAATGGGTACGACCAGCAATCTTTTTGATCCACCCAAAAAAAAGAAAATCATAATTATTTCACCATACCGTAATGAGTTGGCATCAATATCTAATTTTCCACTAATAATGTCCTCCTTAGTTATTTCTCAGTTTTGTTTTAATTATGTTACGACATTTGTAAAAATTCCTTTGATTTACTAATATAAAGAATTTTTGTCAAAATAATAATAATAATAATAAGGACACAATCTCTATGCGGCCAGCCCACATATTGTAGAAATGTGGGCTTGACAATAAATATATTTTTTAAATATAATTTGATCCTAATTTTTAGAGAATATATAATTTTTAACAAGGAGATCATGAATATGAAAAAAAATAATGATAATAAATTGAAAACTATAAATAATGATTATATTAAGAAAACATTTAGACCGTTATTTACAATTGTTTTTGAATGAACTACCTATTTGCATCCATCTTTACAACGGATGCTTTATACCTTTGGACCGTATATTGTAGAAATGCAATCCAGCCCAGATGAAATAATTATCCAAAAACTAATAATGCCATCGCCCACGATCGTTAATTTTCACTATTCTACCATTGTTTCCTGGCTATTGATGCTTATAGCTCGAGCAGTCAAGCATGCATTCACGTCTTACTTCTACCACCACTTTGCCCTCCTTCAGGCCTTTTTAAGAGAAGCAAATGGTTTCCAAGGACTCATATCTAGAAGTGAGTCCCCTGCTAAAAATTCATTTTTAAGATGAATTTTGAATCTAATTTTTGAGGAGTAAATAGTCTTTAAGATGGAGTGGATTTGCAAAATAAATAAATTTGAAAAACTAAAAATGAATTTTATAAATAAAATATTTAGACAGTTGATTTTAACTATTTTTAGAGAGACCACCCATATGCATCCATCTTTAAGATAAATATTTCCCTGCTGCATATAACAATTTTCCTTAAGACAAAGCCACATTGGATCTATTTTTAAAGGAGTAATATGCCAATCCCCATATGATTATTTTAGAAAAGCAACTGACCATGCCGCTCTTTCTACTTTTTCCTTTCTAATGTCCTTCCTCTCCATTTTCACTGTCTCTCTCTCTACTCCATTCCCATTGCAATACCAACTTCCTAAACTTAACCAACTTAATGACATTTATATGTGATAAATTGAAATTATCGTTATTTTATCATGATAATTTCTTACTATTGACAATAACTTTCATAATATCCTAATAAATATCACGGTATCTTAAAGCATCTCATTAACATGATAGACATTTACCAAGTAGAAAAATTGGTGTGTTATCTCTAGCATTAACCAGAAGCATCAAATCACAAAATGGAAGCCAATTTACAATGCAAGTGGAGATGATCGTCTGTTTCAGCTGCTTCTCTGCAGAATATACACACTTTGGCGATTATCATACCTCTTTTCTGCAATTGTTCAATAGAAAGTGTTCGATCTC
Source organism: Amborella trichopoda (assembly GCF_000471905.2). Next base: position 946,520 of record NW_006497610.1, on the reverse strand, counting down.
TACTTACCGGCCACAGAAAAGCCTTAACTCAGTAAGGTGTCTTGTGATCCCACACTTTAGAAGATGATCCCCTTTAATGAAAATATCCATCCAGACAAAGAAGCGAGTAAAGAGACTTAACTGAAAAGGACCCTCTTGGTTTAACTCCCAAATAATTCTCAAAGTAATGACCCAAGTCACCCATAACCCTCTCTCAGCACAACCTCATGAACCAAATAATTATTATTTGGTAAGATTCTGTATATCTCTAGGTACATAACCTTCAATGTCTGATCACTAATCCATTTAGTGGACCAGAACTTAGCCTTGCTGCCCTCCCCACTAGCATCCTACTGTGTGCCAGAACTATAGTTTTGAACTTTTAAATGTCCCTCCAAATCTCGGAGACTCCTCTAGATATGAGCCTAGTGAGAAAGTCATAATCGTCTACTCCATACTTACTAAAGAGGACCTCCTTCCATAGTTGCATGTGCCCTGTTGCCAGCCTCCATCACCATTTGGCCATTAAGGCGTCATTAAAAGGTCTTTGTCTGCGTAAACCCAATCCTCCATACCTCTTAGGTAGATGAACTTTAGTCCATTTGACAAGGTTATACTTTCTCTTTTATGAGCTACCACTCCAAAGGAAATTTCTCATTAGTTTTTTTAGCATATGAGTAACTGCCATAGGAGCTTTAAACAATAGACTGGTAAGTTTGATAGCATAATCTTAATAAGAGTGATCCTACCTCTGAAAGAGAGATTCCTGTTTTTCCAATAATCTAATTTGAAGGTGAACCTCTCAACAAGTGTGTCCCAAGTAGCCTAGCTAGGTCTACCAAGCAACCTCCGGTACACGCCATCCAGGAAGTCCACTCATTGCTCTTTGAATTGGGGACATTGATAGCCATGAGACTAATCTTCGGCATGTTTATCTTGGCTCCAGAAATTAACTGCTTTTGATGGATGTCATCATCACTGTTTTAAAAGAACCGTGATGGTTCTTTAGCAAGTAAACCATCACAATGGTATTACCACCGTGACGTGTAAGAAACTTAGAGACCATCACAGTGGCCTCATAACCGTGATGTGTAAGAAACTTAGAGACCAGCAGGTTGGTCTTACAACCGTGATGGTGGCCATCATGGTGGTATTACAACCGTGATGGTGTAAGAAGCTTAGAGACCATCACAGTGGTCTTATAACCGTGATGGTGGCCATCATGGTGGTATTACAACCGTGATGGTGTAAGAAGCTTAGAGACCATCACAGTGGTCTTATAAACGTGATGGCGGCCATCATGGTGATATTACTACCGTGATTGTGTAAGAAGCTATTACCATGCATTTTCGTAATAGTGCTAGGTCTCCAGCCCCATTGAGATTAATGACGTGCATGTGGCATGTCATGCTAAACCAAGACATCAGTACACATGATGCCTGCAAAGTTAGTACCCAAATTATTATGGTTTCAATATTATTCAACCTAGACATTGAATGTTGTGCCAAGAGTGATCCCTTCTTATCCCAAACGAGAAGTGTAAGAAGCTTAGAGACCATCAAGGTATAAAATACCATCGTGATTATACCTTGATGGTCTCTAGATTCTTACACCGTCATGGTTGAAATATCATCGTGATGCCTTGTAAACCATCACGATTATAAGATCACGGTGATGGTCTCTAAGCTTCTTACAACATCACGATTGTAACACCATTTGTGATGATTTACTTGCTAAAGAGCCATCACGGTTCTTTTAAAACGGTGATGGTCCACATAATGATGTCATCAAAATTACTTGTAGAGACCATTACGGTTCTCCCATTCCTGTGAAGTCGCAAAATTGAAAACAATAAATAGGGTTTTTTTCTAAATTCAAGAAAAAAAAGGAGATATTTGTGATGGTTTCCCTAAAATCATTTTAGATAGTCAAATCATCTCATTTAACATTTAGGGTGTTGTTTTTCAATTTTTATTTGGGTCATCTACCTTTTTAAACAGAAGGTTAAGAAAAAAACCAAAATTGCCCTTACAAGAATTCTAACAAGTAGGAGCATTTTGGTAATTTATCCCCACTTAATCACATAACAAACGTACCATAGTTGTCCAACATTAGCAACGCGAGAATATGAAATGGAATAAACACCCTAGTCCATTAGGGTTAGCAATACCAAATTCATTTTTTTTTAGTTACAAACCCATGTTACATATTGCTAACCTTGAACAAATGAGGTATTTTCATCATCTAGCTAGGACTAATTTAGTGGGGCTAAATTCTAAAAATTGCTTCTACTTGTGCAGGGTTGTTAATTATCAACATAGGCAATTGATGAAGAGGTTCTTCAGTAATATAAATTTTTAAAAAATTAACATTAAATAGAATGATTTGACTACCTTAATGATTTTATTGATGTTCTCAATAAAGTCTTGTATTAAAAAAACTAATGTATTGATTATTCAATTGTGATATGCCATATGTGCATTGGGATTTTTGCTTTTTCTGATAGGCAAAAACACCGTTGTACTACATTCATTTTTAGAGAGAAAACGCAAAAGCTGCGTGAGATATAACTACAGTCTCTTTCCGTAAGGATAAAATTATAGTAGAAATAATAAACAAAATTTTTAAGTGTAAAAAAATGTTTAATTTTTTTTAATAAATTAAATATGTGAAATTTTTATTGAACTAATTGTTTGCTAATATTATTCCCATATTATGAAAATATTTTTCTTTTTTTAAACGTACCCTAAAACATCCGTTGAAAGGGATTGTCTATAAAGAGGTCATTTATCCTTTGTACATGAAGGTCATAATCATTTTTGTCCCTTAAATTTCAAAATGGGTGGTTGTAAGAATGTCATTGAATAAGTACAAAGTTCAAAAAAAAAAACAAAGAATTCTTAGACTTGACTCATCTTAAACCATCCAATTGACATATAATGAGTGGGAATAGTAGTCACCTCATGCACCAAAGATAAATAGCCTTTTTATAGAAAATCATCCATTGAATGGCTGAAGCATGGAAGTGCTTCTCTCTTTGGGCCAAATGAAGAGTCTCTAATGCGAATCTAACACTCACAATTTTGTTTTTCTTCAATCCTAGGAAAAGTAGAAACAATAATATCCCCTTCCTCTCTCTCCATGTTAAAAGTCCCCAAAATTATAATCTTGGGAGATAGAGTAGTAACTGTGACCAAAAATATCTACCATGTTTCACATTGTACGCTCATGTCTTCTTCTTTTTTTCGAAAAATGGGTTGGGGCCCAAATCCCCATTGATTTCTCCAAAAAAAAAAAAAAGAGTAATATGTGTTTATGCACAGGTAGGGAGGTTGAGTCTTTACGGAGACAAGGAGAGAGGTTGAACATGTAATACTTGTGATTTTAGCCGACCCCAAATAATTGGGAGAAGGCTTTGATGATAATGATGTATTGTTTGATATGTATATAAGTCATGTATTATGAAGCCACACTCAATGGGTGTACACACGAGCAGCTACTTTCAACATAACATGAATACATGCAACGACTTGAGTTGGAGAGTCATAGATGAAAAGAGATTCATGTAACTAACATTTAGACCCAGCTTTACTCAAATTTACTAGTTCACACTAAGAATGGAGAACTCTACCCCTTTTATGTCCGACTATTTGCATAAAAAGTTACCTACATATGTTTTATTTATGTCTAATCATTCAAAATAATGCATGCACCCAAATACAATTTTTTTATTGGGTCCAAATGGAGACGAAGTATCTTACTACTCGAATCCAGAACTGGCTAGTTCTGCCCGACATATGTTGAGGTGTTGCGACATTTAATGGGTGGACACATGTAATTTAAATACAGTAGGAACCTTAAGTGAGAGTCTTGGTTAGGCTACCTATTGTGGGGCAACTTATAAGAAAGGGGTTTGTGAAGCATGTAACTTCTAGTTAGCTCATCGTTAGAAAAACCGGGCGATCTAGTAACCACCCGGTTAGATCGGAATCAGTCTCTTGCCGGTTCCGGTTTCAGGCAGTTTTGATGATAGGCCTGAATTCTAAAAATAAAGATTAAAAAAAAATCTATAAATTCTTAAAAAAAAAAGGAATTTGATTTGTTAATACATTTTTTTTTATATTCTTTATATTATGGTAAATATTAAAAATTATTTTGGTCATTAATACGCACTTTTAAAATCCATTTTTCTCTTTAATTTTCACCTTCATTTGTATGCGTTTTGTTTTAATCATTTTTTGTATGTTTTTCATATTTTAATCGATTTTTTTTTGCATATTTTTTATTTTTTTGAACAATTTTTTGGCCGCCTAGGATTTGTCCTGTTATAATGGTTGAATCGTCCAATTTACCAATTAGGCCAGTTAAACCGCTTCCGACCCCATATTCAATTAACCGTTCCGGTTCGATTTTGTGCACACTGAGTTAGCTCAATCTCTATCTCTTTTTGTGCTCCTTGTTTCAAAACATAATTTAAAAAGGAAGCTCCCCAAGCCGAAAATCTCCTCCTACGCTCTCCCATAATTTTTAGAAGGGAAAACTCCCTATAGAACGGAATATCTTCTATTTGCCTCATAAAATACATTTTTATCCCATATCTATTGGAAATAAAGGTTGATACAATAATTTGAAGCCTAAAGTTAAGTGAATATTATCCTCACGCTTAAACAATATATATGTGAGGTATGTGCATCTCGGTAGTTCTATCTAAATAATTTTAATTTACTATATAAATTATAGTTATCCAGACCGAGCTGGACCAATTTGACTGGGAGTCGATGCCTTGGACCGTTTGGTTCAAAACGAAAACTAATTTTGTTTGAAAACTAATCATAACTGATACTTAAGTGGTTTTGGCGAATTGAACTGATCACATTAGTTATACAAAGTTGTACAACTATTTTAAATAGATTTCATATTTTAAAAAAATATTTTATTTCATTAAAAATTGGTCCAAACATTTCGACTGACATTCTAGATCTTGTTGTACTTGCTCAATTGTACTTTAAGTTGATAATTATAGAAACTAGATATTGGGTTTTCTATCTTGTATATTACAAGATATTAAGTTTCCGATATTGAGTTTTTTATTTTGTAGGATTACTATTGTAGTAAAATTTATTTTTTAAAAGACAATAATTGTAACTCTAGAAATCTTTGGTAAACTAGAGTAATCTCTTATGAATGAGATACTAGTTGACCTTCCGTGGACGTAGGCACCATTGCCAAACCACATATATGCCTTATTGGTCCTTCTCTTATCATATTTCTCTTATTGCAAAATCTACAACTTATAAGATAATGTTCAATATTCTATTTCCATATATCTCGGGGATATATTCGCTTCACTGTTTTTATTACTATGATGAAAATATTGTTTTGTGACATCAAAACTTTCGTGCTTAAACACTTGAAGATATGGTCCATTTATTGCCTCAACAAAATGGTGAAACAATGTCGTAGACCGCATTAACAAATTTCACTGCACATCTCTTGCTCGATTCTCAGGCATTTCCTCCTTTTTGTTGGGGTAGATTAGTAAGGATTTCATTTCCCTACCCGTTTTCAGAAATAGTTAATGGTTTTTTAATGTTTTAGTGGGATTGATAACCTTGATTAGTAGCTGAGACCCAGGTGGTGCTACTTCCACAACTCCAACCCATTCGCAAGCTGGGCTTGTACAATGACCTAATAGAACACCTATTAGGAGGTGTGAATTGGTTCAAATTGAATACTAAAAAAGATGGGCAAGCCCAACTTCCTAGATGCTTTGCTAATACCTCCTAGCAATCTTTAACTCCTTATGAGTGTTCTTCATTACTTATTTACTTCAAGGAAATTGTTGTATGCATTTGATGATGCATTTCTGCATTTGCCTCATTTGAGGCATAAAACATTCCTCCTAAAGATGAACGGCCCACTCTCCAAAAAAGTTAAAACTAATAGTTTAAATATTTTTTATAACTTATTATTTTTAATTTTTAAAATGTATTTTTATATACTTATAATCTCTATATTAAGGATTATATATTCCTTGAAACATAGGTCCAAAATCCTCTTAAAAATAAAATTTTAAGAGGGAACTCATTTCTACCTATGAGCCCAAGACTCATAGAGACGGTCCTTTTCTTTAGGCTCTTTTATGTCACTTTCGTTTCTCACTTGACCATTTTCATTGGTTTACTCATCTTGGAAACTTGCACCTTCCCATTTGGGAAAAGTTTATAAAGAGCCAACCTCAAAACTTTCAATAGAAGAGGTAGTTTTGATGCTCAAATATCATCAAATTGATCATTTCGCATTACGATGCATTGACATGAAAATATATGGATTTCAAGTTTTAAAAATAACACATCTTGTAACACATATTTGGACCGTCAATTTTCAAGATTTCTCATAGATCTGCTTGATCTACACTAATGTTAAAGCTTTAGATTTACAACTAAAGATGAAATATAATTTAAAGCTATGACAAAACATTTCAATATTGAAACCATATTTCTCAACATTATTTGAAGGTAGGCTCTAATTTGATTATTTAGAGCCTCGGCTCTATACAAACCGCACCCTTTTCTAAAATGACAGTTATACAATAAGGCTATTTATTGTTGATACAATGAAGTCACAATCAATATCAGTGTTGCCAATGAAATTTTTCATGGATCAGGTATGACATCCAAAATAAATTTTTTTGAAATATGTGACACACCTTTGATCATCGAATTTCACATTTGATGGCTAAGGATAAATGTGACATCCTTGTAAAAAATAACCATGGTCTTCTAGTATACAATCCTTATTATGCATTTTATTGAGGACACATTTTATATGACTATTAAAAATCTATTTTGAGATGGATTTTTGGATCCAATTTTTAAGGAGATAGATATGGATATAAAAAAAATAAATAATTTTTAAGAAATAAAAATAATAATTTTATGGAAAAAAAAACAATTCGACCATTAGTGTCCTAATTGCACCACCAGCATGAAACAAATTTCCTTGTATTAAAGGACCCGGATTCTACGCGGTCAAGCCCGGTTATGTAGAAATCCATGTTTTTTAATAAATCTATTTTTAATATGGATTTTAGGACTAAATTTTTAAGGAAATGTGTAATCTCTAATATGGAAATCACGAATATAAAAAATTAAATAAATTTAAAAAATTATAAATAATAATTCTAGTAAAAAAACACTTGGACGGAGAATTTCCATTGGTTTAGATGAAACACCTGCTTCATCTATTTTGAAGACGTAGAAATGCGGTCCAGGCCGCATAAAATAAATTTCCTTAATTAAATGTTTCGCAGTTGCTTCGACTAGTGGAGTTCCCACCTTCTCTCCTCTGCCCGAAGGTGGGCATCCCTCTCAGATCTGCTTTCAATGTTTTCATCAGCGCACATCTCTCTCTCTCTCCACGACTTGTGACAAAATGATGTCCCCTGGCTTATTCCCTCTGGCAATTTCCCCTTCTCGATACTGATCGCGCAATTCCTCTCTCTCTCTCTCTCTCTCTCAAACATGTTCTTTTTCCTGAAGAGTTTTCCAGAGAGAGGCTTTTCCACGTCCCAATTCTCACCGAAAACCTTCCATTCTCGCAATTGATTCAATAATCTTAGTGCTATTCTCTCTATCAGTGGGGACCATGTATTGGAACGGTATTCAGAATGGGCTGGCGGCAGCCAGACATGCCTGGTCTCGATTGCCGGAATCCGAGTCGGGCACTACTGATGATAGAGAAAGGGATGAATTTTCTTCTCGCCAATCCACCAGTGACTCGGTAGAGAGTCTTGACTATGAAATCATTGAGAATTATGCGTACCGAGAAGAACAGGTGTTTTGATCTGAAACTTGAATTCAAGCCCCTCTGGTTTATTGTGAGTTTATGATTGACTATTTTGTTTCTAAACCTAGAATTTAATTTTGTGTTTTGGATTCTGCAGGCGCAAAGAGGGAAGCTGTATCTTAGTTATTATGTGGGGGTGAAGTGGTTGTTTTCCCTTCTCATTGGGATCGGTAAGCAATTGAATCATGTTTATGGTATTTTAGAGGGAGAACGGGAGCGTGATTATAATGTTCTAGAGAGAGAACAATACCCATCATATATTTTTTACAACATGTATTGACTGCTAACGAAATAAACAGCCAATGAAAAACACCTATGTAACTCCATTTACTTCAGACAAATTGCCCCCTGATCCTTGTCTGGCTATTTCTTCCGCTTCTTGATTAATCTCTCTATATACATGTCTAAAGCTCACATTGTTACCCACACACGGTGAAAGTTGAACAAAGTGATCTAGCACGGTCTATATTGCTTTTAAATTTTTTTTTCTCACCAACTAGAACACTTTGAAATAAATAAATAGATAACCAAAAGTTGGTCACACTTGCTGCCACTAATTATGACTTCTTTTATTTAATAAATAAAACCCACACCATGTTTAAATACTGCAAACTACAAAGCAAGAAGATGGAAGATTACCTCAACCAGACTTAGTAGTTAGTACACTCTACACTGGGATTCTTCCTCCAACGGCGCATGGGATCAATGGTTTATCTCAAATCTTTGAAGCATGGGAAAGCTTTGGCTACAACCCTTAATCAATATGAGAGCAACATGGAATATCACATAAACCAAGCCTCAATACCTTGTATGTGTGGGGTGTGCCCCCTCCATGCCCCTATTTTTAACTCAAGAAATATTTTTCTAAGGAAGAAATATTCTTCTAAGAGAGATGAGAGATGTAGAGATTTGTGGGAGAGAGGGCCTCTATTTATAGAGTTTCCAGGGGTTAGGGTTTCCTTAGGGTTAACCATCTCGATGGAGATTAGATCCAGACCATTGATCACATGAGATATGTGGGGTGAGAGATCTGAGCCATTCAATCTTTCGATCAACTATCATTATTCAAAGAATGATGCAGAACTTTATCCTTCAGCTTCCTAAACCTTTATTCTATCAAATATAAAACATGAAAAATATCAGATAATATCTATCTTTGTATAAATCTCTTTATTTATACAAATTCCTTTTAGAAGTCCAATCTCCTTAGGATTTCATAAAACATATCATGTTAGTTGTTTCCATGCCTTGCTCATTAAGGCATATCAAAACAAAAGGACAACCCACTTTAAGTGGACGTGCCACCCATGTAGACCATGGGTGGTCCCCACGTACAGCCACATGGTTCCCATATTAAATATAATTTTTAAAATTACAAAATTGATTTTTAGAATAGGAAAAATAAATTTTATTTTTCTCTGAATATTTAAATACAAAATTTATTTTTTTTGTAAAAATAAAATATCCAGAGTCTCACAAAAATTCAAATAGTCAATTTAAAAATAAAAATAATTAAAAACAAATAATTTTGATAGGAATTAGATCCGTCTAGGTCTAGGAATTTGTAATATCGCTGAAGCATTCTATCTTCTACTGTGGACTATAATCTACACTTGCTTTCTCGCTTTCTCAAACTAACCCAGCAGTTCCCATGACCCACTGATCACCACATGGGTTAATGATTGGGTTATCAAAGTCAGCAAATAGGTCAGGGGACACAATCCCAGTCTATGCATTACAAGTTCTTCCCTAGAGATGAACCCATAGTCACTTAGACTAGATTCAACCATAGTAGCTTTATGGTGCATAGGGGCATTCTCTTGCATATGTACACGCTTCACCCTCAATGCTGGTTCACTTTCCTAATACGGCTATAAGATGTACATGTCGTATAATAGTTCAGTGATGAGGCTTTGGCCCTCGTCTCTAGAGGCCAACCATCACACACAAGGGTCACACAGTCCCTTGGCTCACTCTCCTGGACAACTCCGACTCATCAAAGGATAACCCATAAATCCTCCTCTATTTTGTTCCATGCCGAGGTAATAGGGATTTTTCAACTCGACTGGCCTAACACGTCAAGCCAAGTCTGAGCATCGACAAATAGCATTTGCCTATCGTGGTCCACAAAAGACCACACTCCCATTGGGCTTATGTTCCACTATATCTGATAGTTATTACATGCACTCATACGGCCTTTAATGGCCACAGAAACCCAACGCACAGATCTTGAATTTCAAATAGTGTCGAAGCAAATTTCTGTGGCATCCTTTGTTGCCCTTTACACCATCCTATCACATTTAGTGAATCTCCTTTTGTAATGATATTTGAATAGCCATCCCCCATTAACTTCAGTCCATAACAATAATTTTCATTTCTGCTTCATTTGCTGTATCATAACCTACTGGTCGAATGTGAGAATTTGATGACTCCACATTATCTCTAACCAAACAACCCAGCCTTGCCTTGTCAGGACTTCCACACAAACTCCCATCAAGTTTGAGCTTTGCACTCCATTCTGATGGTGGAGTCCAAATTCCCCCTTACACATCACCCTACCTGACATTTAGACACAATTTGCTATTGTTTCCTAAATTCTATCAATAACTCTACTCACCTCTTATTTCTTATAATCAAATGTACGTCTTCTTCTTTCCTTCCATATCTCCTACATAATGGCCGCTCTCATATGACTTTCCCTTGTTGATGGCAGTAGTGGAATATTCAAATGATCAAGTACATTCTTGTTCTATCTAGGAAGAGGTACTTGGATGTTCATTTGCTGAAGAGCCCAATCCCACATCTCAAAAATAAATTATTAATGGTTTTTTGATCATCCTTGCATGTGATACACACACATTAGAAAATACCTTACTTTGTTTCCTAGCATGATCATACTAATTCTCTTGCAGAGGGAGAGATCATTTTCTTAATGCAAATCATGGGAATTTCTGAACTTTATTGTTCCGTGCTTAATTGGATGGTAACGAATTTGCATGGCCATCATTACTTTTAGAGCAGTAAACAGGTCGGATCCGGAATCTAGTAAAGGACCCGTGAGGTCCACTCCCCCACTACAACCACACACACACATTTATAGCACGGTCAAGTCAAGGCAGACCTGAATAGTCCGTTTGCACCCTGACCCGGCCCACCGGATCTAGCTTTTGGGACGAAAACAAATTCGATTAACACGCCTATTTACTTTGGCTGACAAATCTGCAGTTGTACCATGATGGTTGGGTGGAATTTGGGAAGACGTTTCTTGACCATTAAACTATCCTAAAGGAGAAAACTTGTTTATTACAGCATTCATTTCTCACAAATGTCTCTTATACCTCTTGGATGCAAATATGGAGGCTGATGTGTTGGTGAGCTATGGTGTACCTTGGAATGCCATTCTATGGCATTTCTTGCTACCATATGCGCCTCTGCCATCTATTTTGTCCTCTTTTATCCTTTGAATTTCCCTATACTTCCATGTTGTTTCTATCATATAATTGTATTAGCCGTCGAAAATTATTTCATGTTGCAAAAGGAAGTTAGTTAGATGTTCAAGTTAGTTATTTCATGATCATAATGACCTTTTCTCACCATTTCCATTTTATCAATTGTGGCAAAGCGGTTGGTTAGCAGAGGCGCCTCTGCTACCATTTTATCAATGGCATTTCTTGCTACCATTTTATCAATTGAAGGCTTTAGCCATCCAACTCCTAGTGACAATTTGGATGGTAGAGAGTGTGTTATTTTAGTGAAAAGAGTGGAAAGGATCGGGTTGTTGGGCATGCTACAGTGTGTTATTTTTAGTGAAGAGAGTGGATAGGATGTAGCTGTGTGGGAGTTGGATCCTTCAGAAAATTTTCTATTGTAATCCAAAATACAAAGTACATGTTCCTTAATGAAAAAATGAGGATACTTTTCCTTTAAGGAGTTCTGGAAGGAGAGTTCAAGAAGAATATCAGCTTTCTTTTGGCTCAAGTATAAAGATAAAAGTCATTCTTACTGGTGAACGGCTTCATTTGGATGACTATCATTAACATGTGACTTTTTTCTGTAGGAAGGATAATCACCTTCTCACTTTCTTATATTTGAAAAGGAAATAAAGAAAGGACAACCTCCTCCTCTTTAACTTATCCCATCTAATTCGCTTACTTTCAAACCCTTCAAAGCTACATGATACCTAACAACAGCGCAACATTGATGACTCATTTTCCATTTAATTATAGAACATTGCAGAAAACAGAAAATTAGGAGGCTAGCAACCCCATTTTCAAACTCCCACTATGGTTTCCTTGAAATGCATGATGGTCAGATAATTGGATGACTCGGATCAAAACTATGCAAATCCAGATACTAAGATCAGCAGGGCAAAGAGATACACCTACCTGCTCTAGAAAGTTTGTCAAGTACACTGTCCTCATTGTTGAAGCTAAAGCTTAACAACATCTAAAAAAAGACCATGTAGCACATTTTAAAGTTTTGAATCTCTTCTGCCTCTTCATTGGAATCTCCTATACTATCAGGGTCCAGTTCAGACCACCTTCCACCTCAGAAAAGTGGAAAAACACTTACCATTTTCGTATTCTTAGTCCCCGGTGCCGGCTCCCACCTTCATACATACCCCTCTTCCTGGCATCCATCCATAGCTGAAAGTGTGTCCCTTTCTGATCGAGCTATCACACATAAAGTATAATAGCTGCAAACCTTCCTTCACGGCCTTATGCTACAGTAATCTGGTTTTTCATCTAGAGAATATTGTGTCATGAATATGCTGTCATATTTCATAGATTATCCTTTGTACATTGATTTTCCCATTTGCAGCTAGCTTTCGTGGTTCTGTTAGTTTGTTTGCAAATCCTACTTGCTCTTGACTGAATGTTTGTGTCCTTTTTTCTTGCTTACATTCTGATCTATTTACAGGCACAGGACTAGCTGCAGTTTTTATCAATCTAGCTGTTGAGAACTTCGCTGGTTGGAAGTTTGCAGCGACACTTTCTATAAATCAACATTCATACTTTGCGGGTTTCATTGTTTATGCATTCTCCAACCTGGCTTTGGTCTTTTCTTCTGTTTTCATTGTCACGCACTTTGCGCCGGCTGCTGCAGGTTCTGGTATTCCTGAAATTAAGGGATACTTAAATGGTAAGCTTTAATTTGTTTATTCATGCGTTTCAGCGGTTTATCAAGTAATTGCTGCCTTTGATAGGAACTTGTTAATGATCTCTGATAAGTCTGATATACCTGAGCAGGTATTGATACCCCTGGAATTCTTCTTTTCAGAACACTAATTGGGAAGGTCTGAGTGTGTATTATTTTTATTATTGCTTTGTTTGTTGAATTTTTTTTGGCTCGTGGCTTTACTTATCTAAGGCTATCTTCATTAATTCTTGTTCTATAGATATTTGGAAGCATTGGTTCGGTGGGAGGTGGTCTGGCTCTTGGCAAAGAAGGTCCTCTTGTCCACACAGGGGCTTGTATTGCTTCTCTGCTTGGACAAGTAAATACATATTACTTAGCTTGCTCCAGTGAAATACAAGTACTTAATTCTATTAAAAAAAATATAACTGGTAGATTATTATGGAGGCCTTGATCAATTTACCATCCTAAGAAAACTACACTGTGCTTTTAGATGCATCTCTTTTTCCCCATAATGACCATGCTTCTAGATGCATCAGAATACAAAACTGTGATTCTAGATGCATGAAGTCCATTACTTGTTTCTGAGAAGTGTTCCATCTATTAATTCTCGCATAACAGGGCCTATTTACATGTTTGTGCTATTAACTTGTACTTTTTTTTATAGTTTTTTTGTTGTTTATGAAGATATCCCCTGAAGTGTTTGAAAGTTCGTCTATGTTACTTATCCAAATTGAGATAAACTTCAAGGCTATGCGAATTACATTTGTTCCCTAGGACTGTCAGTGTATGAGCCTGGTGTTGTCTATTAAGCCTTTGCTCATGAGGAGGACATGGTGGAGCACTCCTCTATTTGCTTGTTTGTATTGGTGTTTACTTGGGATGGCTGGAACAACTAAGCCATGAAACTATGTTAACCATGCTCTCTACTAAGTATTTGGTTTATGGAGAAGGAACAATGTGCCTTTCTGTGGAAGATCATTGAGTTGTAACACTTGATCATGGTTAGATGCCATCATGGGCTTAACTGTGACTGGTAATGGTCGGCACTGAAAGCTCAAACATTTGGGACTTTTTGAAAGATCACGAGCCTTTCATTGTTCTAAATGGAATCAAGAAGAAGAAGAAAATGAAGGCCTTTGCTAGTTCCGAGGGCCCTGTTGGCTACAGGGAACATTGGCATGGCTCCTGTGCAAACATTTGTCGACTATTTCTCCAAAGAAAAGGAAAAAAAAAAAAATCTTGTTTGTTCCATGGGGGATATAGACATAGTTGATTTTTCTGCTCTATGTTGTCATGACTCTGTCCACATCAATTGAAAGAGTGGCTGGATCTAAGGGTGCAACTGAGAGGGGTTGAAGGGAGGATCAGCTTGATGACGGAGAGGAAGCGTAATAGGAGGAGCATAAAAAATTGATGGGATGTTAACCCCTCCTACTTTTTTAATTATTGAAGTGTTCATGGGTAATTTTTTTAATTATTGAAGTGTAGGCATAAATTGAACGCCTATTGGTAAACATGAGGGTCTTAATCCAAGGAAAGCTGGGAGTCTTACCTATTGACAAATCCTTAACAAAAAAAGGTGCTTGTGTGTGTGCATGTGTGCGTGTGCTAAGTTTTATCTTATAGCGTTTTGATTGTTGGTCATAGATCTTGGCTTTGATAGTTGTCTTTTGTCATCCATGTAGTTAAACTAGTCCTTTTCTAAAGCATCTTAGGAATTTCTTGAATACAATAAGAATGAGAAATGATCTATTTACTTATTCCTGTTTGGTGGAGAGGTGCAAAGTCTCCTAGGTGGCATAATTTTATTCATTTGGTTAATGCATGCCTTAGTGCATTTGTACATATCTTGCTTATACTTTTAACCTGAGGGGTTTGCCTTAGTTAAGATGCATGCTTTGAGATGATCTAGCTGATGCTTGTAACTACTTTGATCTGCAGTGCCTTTGGGATCATCTTTTTGCCATGTCATGTTGAATTTGGTTCATTGTGAGGTAGTCATCCAATTCTTACAATTATGAATTCATATGCAGGGTGGATCCACTAAGTATCATATTAGCTCAAGATGGCTTCAAGTGTTCAAGACTGATCGAGATCGCCGTGATCTTGTTAGTACTCTCCACGTCTTCAATTTCTCATTGCTACATGTGTGAAACTGCACTTATGAAATGTGCTTGGGAATTAACATTTCAGGAAAACTTGATTTCGAAGTAACCTGCATCTGCCCTTTTAACCATATACTTCATTGAAAGCTAACTATTCGCTTCTCTGAACTTGATGATTTGTTTTGTATACTTTTGTATTCCTTCTGATCAGTTGCTGTCAAGCCACTTCTGTCGTAGTGTTTGTTTTGTCGAAGATTCTAATGTTTATATACTACCTAGTTTTTTCTGATTGTGCCCTGATTGATAGAAAGCTTGGACCTTTTCAATGCCATTAGTAATAACGAAAGTTGGAACTACGTGTGAATTTTCATGGAGGTGTACGGGATATGTAATATTTTTGTATCGTTGGCCTTGGTTGTTTATTTTGCATTATTTTGGTCTTTTCCCCTTGCAAGGATAATATTTTTTTCTTTAATACATGGCCATATAGATTCACATTCTATAATCCAGTTGTCTTTATCGATATTGTATAATATTCATCGGTAAAAATGTGCTTTTTTTTTTGTGAACTACTATTTGCCTCTTCTATAAACTCGATATGCTTGTTTCTTTTTAAGCTTGTAGCTTGAACCTGAGCTTAGACTTTTATTGTCATATATATATAGATAGATAGCTAGGAAAAGTCTTCCCAACACCTATAGGCGAAAATGAACAGTGATTTCGCCTACCCTTATCATCGTTCAAAGTTCTACGTATGGTCACGATTTTTCGGTAGTGTTTCATTTTTCATTTTTTTTCTACAAATCAGAATGACCTGAAATTTGGAGCTTGTGTACATCTTAGTGAGGTGCACTTAATAAAAAAAAAAAAAAAAAAATTCGCGAAAAACAAATTGATTAAAATACCCCCAAAACTTTTTAGGGGTATTTTGGTCAAATTGTTTCATGTAAAATATTTTTTTGATATTTTTTGGAGATTCTCCTATTTTTGATGAACACACACTACAAATTTCAGGTCATTCCGATCTGTAGAAAAACAAGAAAAATGAAACACTACCGGACAAACCTGACCGTGCGATGAATTTTGGACGGTGATGAGAGTAGGCGAAATCATTGTTCACATTTGCCTATAGGCGTCGGGAAGAGTTTTCCTATATATATATGGAAGATACTACATGTGCCTATAGGCGAAAATGAACAATGATTTCGCCTACCCTCATCACTATCTAAACTTCATCGCACGGTCATAATTGTCTGGTAGTGTTTCATTTTTTAATTTTTTTCTACAAATCCAAATTACTTGAAATTTGGAGCGTGTGTATATCTTAGTGAGACACACCTAATAAAAATAAGAAAAAAGAATTCGCAAAATATAAATTGACCAAAATAGCCCAGTAAATTTTTGGTGGTATTTTGGTCAATTTATATTTTACGAATTATTTGTTTTATGTTTTTATTAGATGCGCCTCACTAAGATGTACACACGCTCCAAATTTCAGATCATTCTGATTAGTAAAAAAAAGAAAAAGAAAATTGAAACACTACCGGACAACTGTGACCGTGCGATGAAATTTGGATGTTGATGAAGGTAGGTGAAATCACTGTTCATTTTCGCTTATAGGCGTTTTTTAGTATCTTCCATATATATATATATATATTTATATCAGTGGTTTAAAAAACGGATCGGTGCCCCGGATCGGGCACTCCAAAAACCCATCTGGATCGGTGAATCGGCGATACGGATCAGGAATTGGCTGAATCGGTTGGATTAAGCTTTAAAAAAATTCCAAAAAAAGTATTAAAATTCGTTATAAATATTATCTTTTAGGAATCCAATAAGAAATGAGGGTACTACATTATTAACTTTTATTTTTTTCATCAATTTGTGAATATTGAGATGCTCTTTCCCTGTATAAACTTATGTTAACCATTAAATTCGCATCACATAAAAGAAAAATCATAGAATTATCATGGATAAAATATATAAATATATATGGACTATAATAAAGAGTAGACTAAATCAATGAAAGAATGGCCATTAAAATCTCGTTTTGGTGAAAAACCCTAATCCGCTAAAAAAACCCAAATTATTACAGCCTAACTAACTATAATCCAAAATTATTACAACATAACTAATTATAATATTATAGACTGAAATTATAATTATTAGTTTAAATTTTATAATTATTTTATTAGACAAATAATAACAAATTAAAAATATTTTATAATATTTTCTAATTTAAAATGATTGACAACTGTAAGAAAAATAGTACATTACATGATTTATAATGTAAAAAGTAATAAATAAAATAAAAGGTTTGGTTATCAATTTAAAAATTAATAAAATGAGAACAAAATTTGAAAATAACACTTTAAATTTCAAAAATTTAATTTTTTAGGTTTCTATAATAAATTTAGTGAAAGAGATTGTTAGTAGAAAGAGGGAGATTTCAAATAGATTAAACTTTTATTTTTCATTTTTTTATGCCTTTCATTCTATTTACAAAAGTAATTATACCACTATATACAACAAAAATTAACTGCTATACAAAAAATTGACTTTTTTATTTTTCATATTTTTATGCCTTTTATATTATTTACAAAAATAATTATACCACTATATACAACAAATATTGACTATTATACAACAAAAATTAATATAATATGTAACGCCCAAGGGGATTCGACCTTGGGACGTCAAAGAAAATAGCGGAGGTCATAACCATCACGCCTCCTCGCCGCATGTGATTATATGCTGCCTATTAATAGAATAAATTTACATTCTGTTTTCATTTAATGATGTTTGGGAATTATCCCACATCGAAGGATGGGTATTCAACTTTGCTATATAAATAACTATGTAATATGATATGAAGCATACGCACGGAAACACTAGGGCAACCCTACGTGTGATATGTGCCACGTGATTTTTTTGCACGTGTCCGCGTGTCCGTATCAGAGTGGTGACGTCAGCACGTGTTTGTGTAGAATCGGAGTGGTGGCGTTAGAACCGCCGGTTTATGATGTCATCGGGTGGTTCACTATTTAAAATCGTTTAAAACCGCTCGGTTCTCTCTAGACACGGGTGGTTTCGTGTATTATGCTAGAATCGAAACGGGGCTGCCGATTCCCGTGTCAAACCGGGCGAGTCCGGTTCGACTCGCCGACTTTTCAAACACTGATATATATATTTATGAGCTTAAAATATTGGCTCGTGAATACATTATATATATATATATATATATATATATATATATATATAGAGTACTTATTCTTAGTAATAACTTATTAGTTAGGTAATAACTATTATTAGTTAGTTTTGTTTTTTGGTTTTTTTGGGTTAGTACGTAGTAGGTAGGG
>NW_006497610.1:908257-924683 GCF_000471905.2 Amborella trichopoda | reverse complement strand
GAGAGAGAGAGAGAGAGCTGGGAAAGAGGTTATTCTCCCTCTTGTACACATTTTATTTTTAAATGATGGGTGAAAATCCCATAACCATTTGTGAAAAAGTTAGACTCACCGTTCCCTGCATTAAATACAATTTTGGGATTGTTGAATTTAAAATTTTCTCATTTTGATTGATGTATATTTAAGAATCTTGAAAGAATTCATGGAATGTGAATTTGAGTAATTAGTGTTTTCTTCTTTATTGATAATGCATATATTGCTCTCCCTTTTTTGTTGGATCTGCGTAATATTCATTTATTGCTTCTGTCCCTTTAAATATATGAAGAATATGGGTGTGTTGACTTGTTGACCAACCCCTATTGGATTGGGATTGCTTTCCCCCCAACATATGAATTCGATCAGACCGCGATCTACTCTTGGAGAGCCAAGTTGCATTCCTGGAGCGGGATTGCCCCCCATGTTAGTGGATCGTTGTAACTAAATTTTGAACTACCTTGGTTGGAATTGAGGTGTCTGTAAGATTTCAGAGGTTTTCTACGAAATGGTTGTGCTTGAAATTTTCGTGCTAGGCTCAAAGCCTATGGTTTATTTGATGCATCTTTAGCTGCATTTATGTTTTATGTGGATTGGGTTATTTCTTTAGAAGTACTATTCGTTGATATATATTAGTGATCATTTGATTTCTATGTACTATGTATGAGCATTTAAATCTTTAGATAAAGCACATGGTCATTGTGGTTTTGGGCCAAAAATTGCAGATCTTTTGGTTCTCAAGAAAAGACAAATTTGGCTACCAATCATGTAAAACAGGTCTCCATCTTCTATGCCACTGGAGCATGCTTCTAAGGTTGCAACAAGCAGGAAATAAAGTATCCATGCTATTCACAAATATAGATATGTTTGAATGAAGAGAGTTTGCTGGAATTTAAATAACTCAAGTACTTCAAAGGCATATGAGTGATAGCCTCCAGCTTTGTCATCTTCATCCAATTTTACCTTATTCAATCCAATAAATATCTCAATCGCATAGTAAATAAAAGAACAAATTCATCGAACACTTGTGCACAGTCTTAGAGTGAATGGATTAGGGGCTACCCTTCAATCTTCCCCACATAACTAATGCATTTTTTAGAGAGAGAAGCAAAAAAGAAGCGGCCTGCAATCATAGATATAGAGTGCGGAGATAGACGGCGAGAAGAATCTTTAGAAGGAAGAGGGATGAAGTGTTGCAACCCTAGAGAGAGAAACTAGAGGAATAGTGAAACCGACTTCTAGATCTTGATCTTTATTACCGTGTTCTTGTGGGCTTTCCTTATATGAGAGAATCACATTGAGCCACATGGAAATTATAGTAGACAGATAGATAGAGTATGTGGCCAAGTTGAGAGTGAGCGAAGGTCACCTCCAAGTTCCATGCTAGACATCAAGAAAGATCTGTAAGCATTTGCTCTTGCTGTGAGGTGTCTCATAATGGCGTCCCTCTTCCTCTCCATTCATGCTTTTGGGATAAGACTGGTCATTAAATTTTTGGATTATACTCATGATTTATGTTCTTTGATTACACTCATGGTTGACATTTGGATTTGAATCTTGCATGACTGTCACTTCAACAATTTGGAATAATATAACCAGGTAATATGCACATCTGTGGTTGTTATTTCGAATGATACTCAAATATCTCCACTTGGAGGGTGTTTCTAGGAGGTAATATGTGCTTGATCATGTTACTCTGAGATTTATATGTCGTAAATTTATAAATAACACTTTCATGGTGCAACGATCTTCCTTCTCAATGCTGTACTATTGTTGTATGTATGAAGATTGAATTTAGTTCTGATGAACTACTCTCTGCTAATTACTGGTCTTTCTCTTGTTTTATGTGAGATGCATTGATTGGGGGTTTGGCCATTGATTTGCTTGGATTTTATAATGATGGGGTTTCATCAGATGAATTGAAATAAGCAATTTTCTCTTGATGAATTGGGTACATGTGATTTTGTTTGTTGTTAAAAAAGAGTTTAACGTTTTATGTTTGTTCTTTATGGAAGGTGGAGGAGCCAACTTATGTGGCGTGTCTTCTTTACATCTGCTGTAGTAGCAGTTGTGGTGCGTTCTGCTATGGGCTGGTGTAAAAATGGGAACTGTGGCCATTTTGGCTCTGGAGGCTTCATAATCTGGGACATTTCCGGGTTAGATTATATTGTTTATAAAATGCGTTTCTCTATGGCTTTGGAGCAAGGTATTCCTTGCTAGTTTTTCACCTATTTAATGACTACTTTTATCTTTTTTAGTGGGCAGGAAGACTATTCCTTTAAGGAGTTGTTACCAATGGCTGTTATTGGTGTAATTGGCGGCCTTCTTGGTGGGTGTGGCATGAAGAGATCTCATCACTCTGTTTGTTGAAAATCAGCTTCAGTTTTTTCAATGTGTGATAAGCATTCCTTCTTATAATTTGTATCTTCTTGCTTGTTCTTTCTAGGGGCTCTTTTTAATCAGCTTACATTATATATAGCCTCTTGGCGTCGAAATCATTTACATAAGAAAGGGACTCGATTCAAGGTATCAGTTTGGTTTATGTGTATTCCCAATAACTGAGCTTTATATTATGTTTCCATGGACTTCTGAATTTTTCATTGTGAAGCATTTGCATTTGTTTTAAATTTTTACTTTCTTTCTCTCTTGCAGATTATTGAAGTATGCTTGGTATCTTTGATTACATCAGCTATTTCATTTGGTTTGCCATTGTTAAGGAAATGTAGTCCCTGCCCTGATTCTGAAGCTAATTCCAGTATTGAGTGCCCTCGCAAGCCAGGGATGTATGGAAATTATGTAAATGTGAGTTAAATCCTCTATTCCAAGTCCCATATTGATTTGATCCATGGCCACTGATAGATACTGCGTTTCTGTTTTTCTTTCCTTTTTACAGTTGAATTATTTCTTATGCCCTCCAATTTCTTGTTAAACAACTGTCATGTTAGCTTTCATAGTACAGTTTAATTTGCGTGATGCTTCCCTGTTATACATGCTTCTGTCCATATATTAATAAACCCATTATCGTCCCTGATTTGAAACAATTTTCTTTTACTTTTGCAGTTTTATTGTGTCAAGGATAAGGAATACAATGACCTGGCTACAATTTTTTTCAACACTCAGGTCTGTATCTGGCTGCTCCCAACTACTCATCTGAAGAATGTTTGACAATTCCGTTTTCCTCATTTAGTGCAAACGTGTTATTCCTTTCAGGATGATGCCATACGCAATTTATTCAGTGCAAAAACTTTTCATGAATACAGTGCTCAAAGTCTTCTTACATTTTTGGTATGATTCTTCCTCTGCTGTGTGCATGAAGAAGGTTCACACATGACTAACTCGTCAGTTCTTTTCTTATTTATCTGCTTTAAAGGGAAATTATAAACTTTCCCAACCTGATGAGTTTGTATAGTATCAAACATTGAATTTTCCATTTTGTTTAAGTGCCTTTTTATTCTTCAAATTCCCAAACAAAAATAACAGAGGAAACTGCAATGATAGCCAAACTGTTACATATGATGCTTATGAAGAGCTCCTAAACTAGCACATATGATGCTTTATGAAGAGCTCCTAAACTAGCACATATGAATAGAGTAGAGATAAAAGACATGTACAGCGTGATGTTGGAGTTATTTCATTTTTTGTCCCCAAAATATATATACTGTATGTATGTATGTATGTATGTATGTATATATGTATGTCACATAGGGTGTTATGGAAATTCTAGAAGAGAGTAGAGATAAGAGACTGTACAGTGTGATGCTGCAGTCATTGTTCCGTTGTCCCCAGGATATGTGTGTGTGTGTATGTGCGCGGGCACGTCGTGCGTGGGTGTGTGCTTGCAGGCATACTTGCATGTGTGCTCACTTCAGAAATACCTATTTCTTCGTCATTTCGTGTTGTCTTTTAGTTTTGCGCAACCTCACTCGTTGGCGACCATCTCAGCTTCTAGATCCATGGTCTTCACATGTGAGTGTCCCGCCCCACTTGCATGTGCTCAGGTGTTTTGATTTAAATTATGTGAATCCAATTAAAGAAGGTAGACCAGAGAAAGCACAGAAATAGGAAGAACAACTTCAATTTAATATATTGGAATACCGAAATAGTTACAGAGTGAATGGGTTTGTGAATTTCTCGGATAAGAATTTAGCCAATCCTCGTAGACCTCCAGCTTATATATTGCCAGAGGATGCCCACTCACTCAACTTGATGTGCGGATATGCCGGATGAGGTTTCTACATCAATGTTTCCTGCAGGGAATGTGGTCCCGCCTTGTTCGAGATAGTGACAGAGACGGTGTGCCCCAATTCTGGTATCAATTAATCTCTTTGATCGAGGTTGATTTGCTCCAAAAGGTCATTTTTTTACCTTGGAATCTTGTTCACTTGCTGTAATTACCCACTTTGATGTTTAGGGATTTGGGGTTTGCTACGGGTAACCTACGCAATTTTATATTTTTGGATATTTTTAGGGAAATTATGGGTATTTTTCTATTTTTGGAGGATCTTTGGATATTTTCCTATTTCCTGAGGGTATTCTTGGTATTTGAGATTTTAGGTGAGGGAAGTTTAGGTATGGGGTTTTGTTTCGATTTGGGGTTTGCTAGGGGTAGCCTACGCAATTTTATTTTTTGAAGATTTTTAGGGAAATTTTGGGTATTTTTCTATTTTTGGAGGATCTTTGGATAGTTTCCTATTTCTTGAGGGTATTCTTGGAATTTGAGATTTTGGGTGAGGGTAGTTTTGGGATGGGGATTTGTATCGCACTCTAGGTCTAGGTTCCTGCACTCTCTTACTAGGTTTTTTTTTGATGAGGTAAAAATTGTATTGGAGGAAGTTATTGGGATTACTAGGCTCTCTCTGTAGTTTCTCGAACTAAGGTTTCTAACCCTTTGAAAGTAAGGGTCCATGGGTTTATATAGAATTTTTAGAGCATGGGTGGAAAATCAGTAGTGGGTCTAATTGGTGGGTGGATTTATCAGAAACTGGCTCAAGCTACACAAAAAAAGAGCATTTTGGAAGGGCCAAACCTGGGAAGTTTCGTGCATCTGCCCTTGGATAACTTCTCTCTCATTCCTCCATCCAAATCTCCTTGTTTGATGCACTTTTATTCAATGTTTGCTCAATTTTTTTCCACATTTTTTGTAGAGCATCTTACTATGATTATATTCCTTTGGATAAAAAACTCCAAGATTTGAAGGAGTTATGATCAAATTGTGGATTTGACATCAAAACTTGAAAAACTCTCATGCTACTTTGATTTTTTTTTGAATTTCACCTTTTATTGGCTGTTATCTGATGATCCATCACTACAAAACTGTGAGGAATCATCTTTGAAGTAGTTGGGAAGAACTTTGGAGCATAAACTCCAAGAATCAAGGAGTTATGATCATTTTATTGGCTATTTGTTTTGCAAAATTCAGCGGTTTCCATTTTTTTGGGCAACTTCTCTCTACAATCTGACCCCCAACTCAGTTTTAAACCCACAACAAATTATATTGATGTTTATGGAGTTGGATGAAGACCATATTTGCAAAATTTCAATTCAAAATGCTTCACGGATTGCGAGATGAGTCAAAAAGTGGATCGAGTTTTGAGGACTGTTTCATTTGGTCAAGAATTCCTTAGGATTCCTTTGTAAATTGTGGGTCTATTTGAGCCCAGATTGGCACTCTCTTTGTGACCTTTTAACTTTGCACGCTTATATCTTGGTCATTTAGTATTTGATTGACCTGAGTTTTGGATGATGCATTCAGAACTCCTTTGATTAAAGTTCAGATCGGATGACTATTTGGGGCAGGTTTGACCATACTCCATTCCGGAGGAGCTGTTCACCAGTTTTAACCTTCAACTAGTCGGATTTCTTTCATTTTCACCTGGGAGTTACCTCTCCACATATTTGGGGGGTCTATCAATTTTGAGCCCAATTTGAGACTGCTCTCATCTACTGTATCCAGTTTTGGTGATTCTTGCGATATGCTGGTAGTTGTCGTGTTGGGAGCTTATTCCGCTGGTCGACCCTATTTATTGCCATTGTTGGGTCACTGTTTGGCAACTTAGGGTTTCCGTTAAGGTCCAAAATTCATGGTTTCACCTGCCTAGGACTGTAATCTAGTTTTGTGCTCCACACCCATAGTGACTAGCCCTTGGGCGACCCAAAACAATTTGCCGATTACTTCAATTGTCTCATTTTTGGGTCTGAAATGGAGATATATTTCAATGTGTTATTCTCTTTCACAAAAAACTGGCTTCAATGCTACATGAATCACCATTTAATTATCCCCTATACTTCTTGAAGTGCAATTAACTTTACCTTAGGTGCGTAGTAAAGCGTTCAATCACTCTATAGAAGAGTAGAAGTTTTGAAGCTATGCTAAAAAGTCCTTAATGTTACTCGTTAATGTTTCTAATGCCCTTTAACTAGGCTGCACGCATTTGCGTTTGCTATTTTAGAATAATGTGGGATAAATTACCCAAAAAATGCAATAAAAATTTCTCTCTTGAAAGGGCCCAGCAATTAAAAAAAAAAAGGGTTGTTAGCTAAATTTGGCTGGAATGTCCTAAGACAAACATAAATAAATGCCCCAAAAGAATTTAGTCTGTTTGTAACTATTGTCATTTACAGTACTTTTCAAGTTCATAAATGTATATCAAAGATGCCCAACTCTCCCAAAAGATATGCAAATATCTTAAAGTTGATATTCAATCTTAAGTTATGGCGGTTTGAATTAGGGGAATAAAGAATCAGCAATATTATAACTCGAGTTATCCCCATTGTTACCACAAGAGAAAATTTCTCCTTATAATCACCCTATGTAGATGCCGTTTTCGACTAGTTGTGTCTTATGTCTCTCTGCACTCACATCTGATTTATTTGGTGGATTGATTCCCCTATGGCCTTCTTCCCTTTGGGAAGCAGAAGAAATTCTATTTCTATGGAGGGCCTATACGTCTTTTGCTATGACGTTCTCCGCACAAGAAATGAACCCTTATAATTCTTTTATTGGATCACTAGGCCATGTAAAAGCCCTTATAATTCTTTATTGGATCACTAGGCCATGTAAAATTGTTAGGTTTGAAGAGTGCAGGGAAGCAATAAAATAATGATTAATGGCGGTATCGTACAAAGCATTCAATGGGTTAGTGATTTAAAAAACAAAATCAATTATACATTGTTAGTGTTGAATCTCTTGTGCAAGTTAGTGAACTTAGGGAATTGTACGCATGATTCAGCGATTCAGCATAACTTGCAGAGTTCGGTGATAGTTTTGAAATATACTGCTGGCTTGGATTAAGCCCAATATTTTCACTCTTTTTCCAACCCTGCTTTTTCACGTTCTTTTCATCCAGGGCTTGGATTAAGCCAAATTTTAGGTGTCATTTTTGCGTGATCTGTCGATAGGATAGATCAGATTTGAGAACAAAACTTAGTTTTGATGGATTTGAGAGATAAGAAATCAACTTACGTTTTTTGCTGAATTCGAAAAGTTGCGATTTCTTTGCAACTGCTGGTCGATCTTGGATGAAATTGCTTTCTTAAGGCTATTTTTGGGTTCAATATTTTTCACTCTTTTTCCAATCCCCCTTTTTCACTTTTCTCTTTAGCCAGGGCTTGGATTAAGCCAAATTTTAGGTCTCATATTTGCGTGATCTGTCAATAGGATAGATCAGATATGAGAACAAAACTCAGATTTGATGGATTTGAGAGATAAAAAATCAACTTCACGTTTTTTGCCGAATTCAAAAAGATGTGATTTCTTTGCAACCGCTGGTCGATCTTGGATGAAATTTCTTTTAGAGACTATTTTTGGGTTCTTAATGAATCGTAGAATATAACTGACCCAATTAGTTGGGATAGGGCTTGGATGATGATGATGATTGAATCGTGGGATTGTTTCTCATAAGAAACAACTAAAATCTCAGATTCTCGAGATTTGTATTTCTGATTTAGTATTGACTTGAAAATCAAGATCTAAATTGGAAGTTGAACCCTAAATCTGGTTTGGGGTTTTTTATTTGGGTGCTTGAGGACTCTTTGGCAAAGATTGAAGGCATTGATCTGTGTCTTGTGCAAAGATTTGAGGATCGGCCTCAAGATTTTTGATAAATTTCTTTTTTGTCAAATTAAATTCGTATATTTGATTTTATATATGTTTTTGATTCTATGTTAATAATTTCAAGTTTTCTTATTATGTGTACTTTTTATTTTTTATTATTATCTTCTGATTTTTCCTATTTTTTTGGGTTTTTTTCTAGCCTTTTTGGCCAACTCTGGTCAAACTAGGTGAGTCAACTTGGGACTCATCGAGCTGACTCCCTCAGGCCACGCTCCATGTTTTGCCTTCGAACCGAGTTTGCCAATACTGCTCCAAGCATCCAAAGCTGCAATAAAGAGATAAGGCTGACAATAAAGTTCGTGTAAATGGAGCAAAAATCCCAAAGTGTGTGTCAGTGTTCGCAAAACCGGCCGATGTAACCGCTAACTGGTCAGTTCCTGTTTTGGCTGGTTTTGGTGATCAACCAATATTTTAAACTTTAAATAGAATAGTACTTCAAATTCATATCAAATATATCAGAATGCTGTAGTGGTTACCTTTGGCGATTAGTTTTCATATGATTCAGGGTTCGATTCCCACCGCCGGCATTGTTTTCTTTTAAGCTAAATTCATTTCGCCTGCGTTGTTTTTTTTTAAGCTAAATTCATTTCGTTGGTACTAGACCCACTACCAAATATGCCAATTATTTTTAAGAGTAATCACACTATGAGACCCTCCCACATCCATGTGAGTAGGACCCTAAAGAATCATCATTAAATTTTGACACAGATCTCTAGAAAAGTTATCAGTAAACCCATTCACTCAAGCCCCACACCCATGTGATAACTTTTCTAGAGATTTGTGTCAAAATTTAATGGTGATCCTTTGGGGTCTTACTCACATGGGTGTGGGAGGGTCTCATAATGTCATTACTTTGTTTTTAAATAAGGGTCTATATTATATATAATATAAATTTTTTTTTTTTTAAAAAGATAAATTTCTTTAAAAAACGATCATTTTCTTTCTATTTCTACTAGACCCACTAACCAATATGCCAACTTGGTTGATAAAAATAAGGGCTTATATTATATATAACCTAATTTTTTCTTCATTTTCTTTAAAAAATAAAGATCATTTTCTTTTAAAAAAAGAGTTGGTCAAGTCAATTTTTGAACGCTATTTTAATATTCTTTACATTATGGTAAAGATTAAAAAAATTTGGTCATTGATACTCACTTTTGTATTTTCCTATCTTTTTCAGAAAATTTTAGGCACAAATCAACTCGTTAAAATCTATTTTTTCATTAATTTTCAACTTCATTTGAGTGTGTTATGTTTTAATCACATTCTTTATATGCTTTTCATATTTTATTAGATTTTTTTTTGTATCTTTTTTACTTTTTTAACACTTTTTTGATCGTTTGGGACTTGCCTGGTTAGAGCGGTTGAATCGGCCGGTTTACCAGTTAGGCTGGTTAAATCGCTTCTAGGCCCATGTCCGGTTAACCGTTCCAGTTCGATTTTGCGAACACTGGTGTGTGTGCTTAAGTAAAGAACCTATAAGAGAACCTTCAGTGAAGTATTTGTTATATATTATCTGGGATCTGTATCTGATTTCCACAAAACTTGGTAGAGGTGCAAAGTGACTAGGGTATCCCTAACAATAGTAAAAGACTACATGTATTTAGTCTCTTACATGCAGAAAATTTATCTTGAAAAGAAATTCAAACTTGAACCAATTTCATTATCAACAAACCTATCAGATATTGGCCTTTGTGCACTAGATGCCCACCTCCATAGTATATCCACTTTGAGCTTTCTAAACTCATGAAGTGCAAAATTCTAAATATTTTCCATGAGTTAGATCTTTTCCTTGACTAGATTCTGAAATTTCTGATAGGAGTTGGTTTGAATTGTATTTTACTCTTTTGACATGTAGTCGTTTAAAATTCACTGACCTTAAAATGTGCTAAACTTTGTTGCATCAGGGTTTCAAAGATTAGGATTTGAAAAATGAAGAATACTGATTCCTATTGATGGATTAAGTTTCTTATCTACAAGTGTACTTATCTCATCATCATCCTCAAAGCCTTTTCCCAACTATTTGGGTCAGCTACACAAATCCCGGTCCGTCATTTTGCTCTATCAAGGGCCATACCTTCAGTGAGGTCATAAGTCCCCATATCTTTTCTCACTACTTTCAACCATGCCCTTTTGGCCATACGCCTTCTCTTTTTTGAGCCTTCCACTTGAACTAGCTCACACCTCCTAATAGGTGCTGTACTGGGTCTGCACTGCACATGGCCAGCCCATTTGAGTCTACTTTCTCTCATCTTATCGCCTATTAGTGCCATACCTAAGTTCTTTCGAATGTATTCATGTCAAATACTAGCCCGTCTTATCTTGCCACTCATCCATCTCAACATCCTCATCTCAGCTACACTCATTCTATGGCTATGTTGCCTCTTGACTGCTCAACATGCAGCCCCATTAAGCAATGCTGGTCTCACGACTGTCCTATAGAACTTGCCCTTTAGCTTCATTGGTATTCTGCGATCACATAAAACTCCGGTTGCACATCTTCACTTTGCTCACCCAGCTCTAATCTATGTGTGACATCTTCCGCAATCTCTCATTTTTTTCTATCTGGATTATTGACTCAAGGTATTGAAAGCATGCTCTTTTTGTTATTTCTTTGCTGTCAATCTTAACTACTTCTTCGTGTCTACTCCTATTATTACTGAACTTGCATTCCATACAAGTGTATTTATCTAAAGAGTTGAATTATTAAAATATCTTTCAATGATAACATACAAAGCCTAGATGGACATTAGGAAGTTACCCATTATTACATACAAATATGCAAAACCAATTGACATTCTACATTATGCTGATGATGGGGTGCATGCAGATGAGGAATATTCAAGTATACTCGAGACGCCTTTAAGCATTTCGGCAATATTCTATGTCAAACTACAATCACAATGGTGGATCCAAGTCTCTCTAGGGCTCATAACCATGGGTTGTTTATTTAGGAATGTAGGTTTTTTGATTCTGCCGGTCCATAGGGAGTGATGGATGTGGAAGATGAGCTAGGTAACTTTGCTTCATGCATAGTTGAAAATGGATCTTGCACTGCAGAGATGAAAATTGATAACTTTCTTTTGTGTTTCATGCTGGAGGCTTACCTCCACTTCAGTGCTTTTAGTACATTGCTTTAGTGTTTACTCGTCGCTGCTGCTGGTGTCGGTCACAAAAGTCTATCTGGTCTGCAAATTGGCTTTGGGGGTGGGGTAGAGGGGAAGTATGAGTGATTTATGTGAGTCATGTTTTGTGAATGTCTGCAGTGGCTTGTCTAGTTGATTTTTGTCTTCTACAGTTTTTGTTGGTGGTGGTTGTGCTTTGTTCTTATATGCTCCAATGATATTTGTTTCTCTGAATGTTTCTTTGTCATGAATATTATCTATATTAATATATTAATAGAAAACAGTTATTGTCCATTGTATATTTTGGTGTTCAATTCAGTTTATATTTTTAAATCATAAATTTTTTGCTGTCACCTGCCAGTGCTTGGAGCATAGTGATTTGTGCTTCGACATGGTACTTCCTATTTGCCAATCTTGTACTTTCATGGGGACATTTCTTAATTACTCCTCCATTGACCAGGAGTTTTTCCTTATGTAACTTCTAGATTCCCATACCTATTATTCTTTTTAAAGACTAACTTTGCTCTATTTATTGCACAAAATGTTAATTATGCTAAAAATTGAAATATATATTAGTCTCAGCTAGATTCCTTGATCTACTTCCAGAACATGTTCTGATCAATATTTTCCTTGATTTACTTGTCAGGTTATGTTTTATTCTCTTGCAGTGGTGACATATGGAACCGCTGTACCAGCGGGCCAGTTTGTTCCTGGAATAATGATAGGGTCAACCTATGGACGCCTTGTTGGAATGTTTGTGGTCAACTTTTACAAGAAGCTCAATGTTGAGGAAGGAACGTGAGTTCTGCACTTAGGACATTGAAATTCTTGATTCCTTTGTTTTGAAGCTAAAATTTACATCCTTTATTTTCTGGATGACCATTGGCATCTTAGTGCTCATTCCTTATTTGTTAGGAAACATTAAATTATACTCCTGTAGGTTTATTCTGTCATATTTCAACAGATAGATTTTATACCTAAGTTGATCTTTTTGTCTATTAGTTAGAGAAAGAAGAATAACTCCATAAACATGACATTTAAGGACTGAACCTTCTCTATCAATCGTCATATATTGACTTGTCATCTTAAACAAGTATTGACCTATTGGGGAATGATACTCTTTTGGATTCAAATGAAATTATAGATCCAACAAGTGCTAATGGGAGTATGCTCATCTATGATCAAGGTTTCAAACAACGGTCCGCCCGGCGACTAGGCGCCCAAGACACATCTGACCAAATACTTAGACCTGGGCACCCTGTTCTGGGCCATTGTACCTAGGCGGGCGCCCATGGAAGTGGGTCCTTTTTCGATTTAAAGATGCCTAGAAGGGAAAAGGGGTAATTTTGATCCCCAAAACATTTAAATAGGTTAGGGGGGTTGTTTTCAACCCCCCAAAGTTAAAAGAACACTTCCATAAGCCCTCAATTTCTTAGCTATACCTATTTTTGGGAGTGCAAAATATTTTTTGTGGTTGAAGAAGCTTTCTGAACTAAACTTTTCTTTTCTCATTGGAATTATTTTTAAGGTGCTATTGGATGTATTAGAAGACTTTTGAGGTGATTAGTAGCTCTTTTGATTTCACAAACATCGAAGAGCAGAGATTGGGCAAAAAATGTTAGTTTGTAATTTTTGTTTGAGTTCCATTTTTCGGATTTGAGATGTCTTCTGCGGGGTCTATTAGGAGTGGGGATCTGGGATGGAAGTATTGTGTTAACCTGGATAAGAATGACACAAATAAAATTATGTGCAATTTTTGTAGACATATTTCTAATACCGGCATAGATAGATTCAAGAAACATATTACCTGCATTAGAGGTGATGTTGCCCCGTATAAGAAGGTCTCAGAGCTTGTAAGGAAAAAATTTCTAAGTACATTGAATCTGAAAAAAGGATAAAAAATAACAAAAGAAATGGATATAGCAGAATTGTGGGTAGGGGTCCATATTTTTGATGATGATGTTGACACTGATGAGGATGAAGGGGAAGTCGAGGTCGGCATGGTTGCTACTCAGAGCTCTACGAGTAAGATGGGTTTTGGGTCTATGAGGCCTCGTATGAAAGGGCCTATTGATAGTTTTTTTACACCTAACCCCGAGATAGTAATTGAGAAATGGAAGGGTAAGGGGAAAAAGAAAGTTACAATTGGAAATAGATTTAAGAAGGAAAATAGAGGCCTGGTGGTTCAATATCTTGCTTGGTGGTTTTACCATGTGGACATTTCTTTTAATGCCCACTCGCTTGAATAGCTTTCCATACAATATTGGAAGCAATTGGGAAATTTGGGCCAGGGTTGAAAGGCCCAAGTCCATATGAGCTTGGCGAGCCATTATCTAAGAAAGAAGTTGAACATACTAAGGAATATCTCAAGACCCATAAGGATGTGTGGCTAAATTTGACTTTTCTTTAATGACCGATTCATGGAGTGATAGGAGGAGTACCATGAATTTGTTAGTAAATTGTCCTTTGGGTACAGTTCTTTTGCAATCCATTAATGCTTCTGATGATATTTATGATGTTCATCATATATTTTCCTTTATTGATAATGATATTGAGGAGGTTGGGGAGGAGCATGGAATTCAAGTGGTCACAGATAATGTTGCTCCCAATATAGCTGCAAGTCATTTGCTTCACCAGAAGAAGCCTCACATATTTTGGACTCCTTGTGTTGCACATTGCATAGATATGCTATTAAAGGAGTTGTTTCTAAGCCTAAGAAGGTTACAATCTTCATATACAATCACATTATTACCCTTACCATGAGGCACAACTTTACTAAGAAGAGGGATCTAGTGAAGCCTGGGGTCACTAGATTTTCCACTGCAGTCTTTAGTCTTCAGAGCATGTATAAATGGAGGATCCTATTGAGGACTATGTTTGCTTCAAAGGATAATAGTAGGTGTATGTGGTCTAGAGATGTCAAGGGTAAGAAGGCACGAAATATTATTCATTCTAAATATTTTTGTTGTGGGGTAAAGCATGCGATATTAGTATTTGTACCTTTGGTGAATGTCTAACACATGGTTGATGCTTATAAGCCTTCTATGTGCTTTATATATGATGCACTTGAAGGAGCTATGAAAGAGATTGCAGAGAACTTGGGCAATGATGAGGCCAAGTACAGTCCAATTTGGGAGATTATAGATGCTAAGTGGGGGATAGGCAGCTCCAGAGATCATTGCATCCAGCGGGGTGCTTACTTGAACCCAAGTTCCTTCATGCTGATGTTGATATTGAGGCAAAAGATACAATTATGGATGATTTTAATGAGTGCCTTGAGAGATTAGTTCCCGATCCAAATTTCCAAGATAAGATATCAACTGAAGAGCTCATTTCGTACAAGTGTGCTTTGATGTCATCCGGGAAAGATATGGCAATAAGTCAAAAGAAAAGTCGAACCAGGTAATAATATTATATTTTGTATTTTTGTTTGAAAGTTTTCTTTCAAGTTTCTAAAAATTCTATGATAATGTTAAATACCTAAATGACTTATAAAAGTTGCCCACATATTGTAGCCCAATGGTGGAGACTACATGGGATGTAAAGCTCCACACCTCCAGAAGATGGCTATTCGGATCTTGAGTTTAACAACTACCTCTTCTGTTTATAGTGCAATTGGAGTTTGTTTGAGATGACATTATTATTTTTTTTGTTTGCTAGTTCATTTTTAATATAGATTCATAGAAGATAATAAATAATTAGAACATATTAACATATGATATAATAGATTACTAACAGATGGCTTAGTTAGTAATAATAGTAATAATAGTAGACTTGTAGTACACTAGTAGTCTAGTACTCATGCATTCTTTCCTATAAGTGCATATAAAGAGAAGAAATAGGCTTGAGCAAAGGAAGCTCAATGACTTGGTTTTTGTTAGAGAGAATTAGAGGGTCATGGAGAAGTTTAACTAGTAAACGAAGGATCTCATCATTTCAAAAGACATGGAGAATGCTTCCAATTGGCTAGTTGGGGACTCTGGTAGTGAGGAGGTCTTCCCCGGGGATGGTTTGACCTGGAAATGGTTGATGAGGCTTTGGGTCGGCTTTTAATCCTAGGAGGGCCACTCGAGCAAGGGCCACTCGAGCAACGACTGCGACTGGTACCTCACACTCACATAGGGAGAGGGAGATAGAGGAGGAGGCAAATTCAGAAGAAACTGCGAAAAAAGAGCAAAATGCTAAAGAGGGTGACGAACACACACACGCACACACACACACACACCGCCCGTTTATGTTGTGTGATAATTATGACATCATCATGGAAGGGCTGGTGGCTTGGAGGGTTAGGAGTTGTTTGGTGCTCCCTCATGTGGCATCTATTCGTTTCTTTGGAATTCGGGTACATCCCCTGTAGTCGATACCTTATTTATTATGCATTTTGAATTTAGTGCCAAGAGGAGCTAATAATCTATTGGTTTCTATTCATTGTTCTCCTACTTTCCATAGTCTGATTTTGTGTTTTGAGGTTTCCTGAAGTGGATTGGGAAACTCTTGTGACAATGGGTAAGTTAAATGTGTCTTTGTCGATTATTTTCTGTACTTGAGGTGTTAGTCTAATAGTTTTGCTCTTCCTATGAATTTTGTGGATGGGTTGCAGGAGCAGCAGCTATGGGTATTTCAGGGCATTGCAGATTTGACAGAAACTTATTTGTTTTTTTTTGGATTTGGATTAGCCTTTCTCAATATTCTTTCAGAATTCATGTAGGCTGAGTTTGTGTTTTCCTATCTTAATTACCTCTTTAGCATCAATCTTTTTATTTAAAAAAATAAAATATGTTGTGCCCCGCATCCCCACCTGTCTCTCCCCCCCTCGTCCCCCCCCCCCCATCACAATCTAAAACTGGGAAGACTGAACCTTTGCCTAGTTACCCCCTATGACTCAGCACACCCCACAACTGATTACTGAACCGATGGTGCACTTGATCCTTAGTCGAATCCTTAAAACTCGGAAGCACCTTTGGAATACCGTATCACAAAACCATGGGGCTAGAGCATGGGTTACTACTATTAGGATTTCCTTTTTTTTAAAACTATGGGGCATGTGCCACTGTGTGATACCTCCCCTAACCGACATCAGGGCTGGGGGTACCCTCTCTGTATATCCTAGGTGGTGCATGCCACTCCAAGGTCTCT
Source organism: Amborella trichopoda (assembly GCF_000471905.2). The sequence goes on along the minus strand of NW_006497610.1, from coordinate 908,279 downwards.
AGGTCGGGGGCATGCAATATAT
>NW_006497610.1:892966-906501 GCF_000471905.2 Amborella trichopoda | reverse complement strand
GTAGTAGTGTAGTAGTGTGTGTAGTAGTAGAGAGAGAGAGAGAGAGAGAGAGAGAGAGAGAGAGAGAGAGAGAGAGAGGTCTAAGAAATTGATGCTGAGAATGTGGTGAAGACCCCTCTTTATACAGGCCTCAATGGCCTGAGGTTATTCCACTTAGATTAGGATTCAGTTCGTCCAAGAAATTTCTTGGTAATTTGTGAGGTGACAAAAACAAATCCTCCATCCATTCCTAAATCAGCCATCATGATTTAGGTAAGGAATCTAAAAATATTATCCCCTGAATCTTTAACCCATATCTACTTCTAGTCAAGCTAGGATAAACCAGTCAAATGTCATCTTCTATTTTGACTAAAATTTCTTTTCCCTCACAAAGAATTGTAGATATTCAAAGTTAAAAGTCTTGGTCAATATCCAAAGTCATAGGAATATGTTTTTCAACCAACTAAAACTTTCAAGATCTAACAAAATATCTTAGGAAAGATTTCCCTAACAAGTAGGAAATCTTTCTTTCCCAGGAGCCCATAATAAACTGGAAAGAAGTGGGGGGTGTGGCCCATGTGGGCAACCATGTCCCACTTCATGCATGTGGTGTCCTCTCATGTGTGGGGCTAGGCCCTTGGTCCCCCATGTGGGTCCCACAATACCCTCACAAACCTCTAAAATATTAGGGCTGCCTATTTTGGAGTTTTGGTGAATGGAAAGAAGTTTAAAATATCTAAAAAACACTGGAATATAAAACACTTAGAAATAGCTCTAGAAGTGGATTGGTACTAATGGATCAAGAAAAGTGACTGCCAAGGCACTCAACCTTTGTCAGGATCCGTAATCACAACTATCTTCTCAAATGAGGCCAATGAGGTCCATGGCCCATTGCTCATGATTGACATGTCAGAGCTGACCAGTAAGTAGTCAAAACACTGTCTTGGTATGTGGATTACATGTTCTCCCAAGAGCAAGTCACATGCACATATCATTATAGTGCAAGGGGGACTCTCTCTATGCACATGTACATGTATCCCTTTATAGGGTTGCTTCTCAAAATGCGGTTGTCATGTGTATAGGCCGTGCAAAAGTTTTGTTGAGTATTTGACCCTCGCTCTTACAGGCTTAAAACCGCTCACAGAAGACCATTGAGTTCTCTTGGCTTAAAAACTACGTCCTTGGGCAACAATTAACAATTTAAAAAAAAAAGAAAAAAAAAGCAACGTGCTTGAACATATGTCCGACCTCAACAAGGGATGACCCTTCAAAAAGCCCTCATCAGTAGTGCCTATGCCTGGAGGAAAGGGTTTTGGACATGACTTGGGTTTATAAACTGCCCAACCGCAGGCTTGTCAACACATGCACTCTCACTGAAGTGCATAATTCATGATGTTTATTATTTTTACATGCTTTCACGGGCTTTGAAGGCCACAAACCCTAACACTAAGGTTCACTCATGTGGATATGGGCATGATCACCTATATGGGTAGAGAGGATACAACATAGGATTATTCATAAACCAGGACATGGATATAGATGCAAATATCTTATGTTCTATAATGTTTTGACAATTGATAGGTCTCATATTGTAATTGGGGAACATTCAAAGGAACAAACTCATCTGGAAACAATAAAGATTTGAGAGACATGTGGCCTAAGCTGGTGTGCCACAAGAGTATTTTCTCATGACGTCTAGCCTCAGGGTTGAGAGGAGTAGAAGTGCATCCCGTGTTGATCAGGTACAACCCATTGTCTTTCCGTCCACCACCAATCGTCTTCATCGTTTTCAGGTTCTGACAAACACAATGTAAGTGGTAGAATGTGAGATTGCAATTTACTTGTTTTGTGAGGCTGCTTACGAAGAGAAGATTGGAAGGAAAAGAAAGGCACATGTATCATGTATTACAAAGGGTAAGTCCAAGGATGATGAAAGTTTATATGTTCCACTCCTACAAACACTGGTCATGGATCCATCAACAAGTTTAACTTACGCTAGAAATAGGACAGAAATGCAAGAAACCAACTTTTTTACCTGTCATATTCATTAGCCCTTGAATCAATGATCTAGGATGTAGAAGAAGTGGAGTTGGAGGCATGGTTTGCAGATTCATATGTACTTGGCTGCTCTATCAGCATCTTTGAGCTGCGTGAAGCCTTGAGAGCAATGAACTGGTGTCGTAAATCTTTGAAGACCTGATCTCTTGGATCAGATACATGGGTTTGTGTGCTTGAAGTTTCCTCCCCTTCATTCAATACAATATAGGCTCTTGCATTCCTTGGTTTTGGTCTTGAGTGTGGATGCAAGTCCCAGCAGAGCTCATGGGTGTTTCTCCTGTTCCCCACATTGGGAGCATTTGATTTTCTCCTTTTTTGATGGGAGAAAGTGGGCACGATTTGAACCTTTGGTACCTGCTTTTCCTTGCTTGAAAGTTGTTGCAAAGGCTGATTGTTCAGGGTGGATGCTTGAGTTTTGTCATTCTGCAATAGCTTTTCTACTGGCTTGGCCCATTACATAATTATAGACTGATACAAGAGTGGGCAAGTTGTTCTTTCCTAGAATTTGTACTCTAAAGTTCAAAGCCCTGATGTAGGCCTGCGAAGAACTCCAAGATCCTTTGTTACTTGGCTTGTTTTTTAATATCGTAAACTCTGGGATTAAGAGGCCGATAGTGGTCTAGTTCTTCCCACTTATGCTTTAGTAGCCCGTAGCATTCTTCCACCACCATCTCCCCTTGCTGTAAATTTGCTATTTTGCGATGCAATTGATAAATTATAGCCATATCATCTCATTGCATTTATGTCTTAGCTATACCTCAACTCTAAGAAATAGCAATCCCCTGCTGCTGATACTTGGCTGCATGAGTGAAGCCATGTCATTGCTGCCAAAGTTTCACTTTCTCATTTATAATGGATCGACTTTTATCATTTATATGAGAGCCTCTTTCACTTTTCCTGTGATACGGCCCACTTTTTTCTGGCTTCCTTTGGACATTTTGGTTGATTGGGACCATTCTAAGTAGGTTTTCCCATCTAGCTTAATTGTAGTGATCATCAATCTCAGATGGTCAGGTTGACTGCTTCCATGGGAAAGATTGTGCTTGATTTATGACATTTTTCTTTTCTCTTTAACTCGAAACCCTAGGTCCTTTCCCGAGGTACTAGTTCCTTAGTTTCAAAGCTTGCAAAGATTCCCTGTTTTGTGGTTTGTTTGGACAAAAAGGGCATAGAATATGTTTGTGATTCTTTAGTATGGGGTGAAAAAAAAAAACAAAAAAAAAGGATATATGTTTTTGGATTTTTTTGCTGGAAATGAAAAAGAGTTTGGGATAAAACTTACTAATTGGAAAATAAAAGCGAAGTGGTCTTACTGAAAATATACGAGGTTGCTGATAGATCACATTTTTAAGCCCACAAAAGGATAGAAAAATGACGACTCTAGAGTCTCTGGAAATAGTGGATGTCCTAGGTTTCAAGTCATGTTCTGATACCATGTTAAAATTGAAAGAGAAGAGAAGAGAGAGAGTAATATTCAGGCACAAGATTGTGAAAAATATAGACGAATTTTCACTCTACGAATCTGGGGTAGTATGCCCCTATTATGGGAGTTAAAACGTAAGTCAACATGCATAGGAGTTACAGCAGGAAAATTTCCAACTATAGTAGAATATTATATACATTTGATAGATATTGAGTTTCCAAAATTTCTTGGATCTTTGGTCTATGTGCATTATTACCACATACATGTTTCCATGATGGGCTTGGGGCCGATACATACTTTCTGTTTCTTAATGCAGATTAAATGCATCATATTTCTTGTCTTTGTAATATCTCTTTCCCTCTCTTATTTATCATAAGTAATGAGAACAAACTAAAACTAAATATTTTCTTTTAATAATTGACTCTGAACTCTTTTGTCATAGAGAACATCATATCACATTGGATATATTTATTGAATGTGATTTAATTTTTCAGGTATGCTCTTCTTGGAGCAGCTTCTTTTCTTGGTGGTTCTATGCGGATGACAGTATCCCTTTGCGTTATTATGGTTGAGATCACAAATAATCTGAAACTTTTGCCACTTATCATGCTAGTTCTTCTAATATCAAAGGTTGGTTCTGCCTATGTTAATTCTGTGTGTTGTGATTTTATATACTCTGATGCCTAACTGCTTATAATATACCTTTTCCTCAGGCTGTTGGTGATATTTTCAATGAAGGGTTTTATGAAGCACAAGCTCATCTAAGGGGTATCCCATTACTTGAGTCCAGACCTAGGCAGTACATGCGTAAAATGACTGCAAAGGAGGCCTGCACGAATCAAAAGGTTGTTAGGATGACTGCAATTTTCTGCTATGTTCTGACATTTTATGAATCCTGTCTGAAATGAGGCATATCTTTGTTATTTGTTTAAAAGGTTGTTTATTTCCCTCGTATCGTCAAAGTTGCCGACTTGGTTTCTGTCCTACGAAGCAACAAACACAATGGCTTTCCAGTAAGTATCTATCTGTGCTTATAAGATAACTCCCCTGTTTTCCTTTGGCATATATTTGTTAGTAATTTTTTTTGCTAAAATCTTGCATGTGCAGGTGATAGATCACTCACGGAGTGGAGAGACACTTGTCATTGGACTCATTCTTCGTAGGTGGAAAAGCTGGAACCACTGTCTTGTTTTTGTTTTTCTTTTTCCTTCTGTAGTTCTCTTTCAATTTTAGAAAGACACATGATGCATCTCTTCACAGTTGTGGTTGCGAAAAACTTACTATACCCACCCATTGAGTTTAACTTTTTGTCCTTTCTCAGTCAGGTGTTGGTACTCCTTCAGTCTAAGTTGGATTTTCAGCACAACCCTTTGCCATATGATACTAGAGGTTCTTTACCGATCAGGTGAGTGGAATTCTTTATTCATATATGTATTTCCTTCAACTTTTCCCATTCAACACAAGTTTTGAAATAGCTTATCTCCTGTTTTCAGGCATACATCTAGTGAATTTGTGAAACCTGTCTCCAGTAAAGGAATTTCCATAGAAGATATTCATCTCAGTCAAGAAGACTTGGAAATGTATATAGATCTTGCCCCGTTTCTTAACCCCTCTCCTTATCTTGTTCCAGAAGATATGTCTTTGGCGAAGGTGAGAAATTTTCATTTGATCATGATATTGCTCCTTGATTCTGGTCTCCTTCATGTATGGTCATTACAAACATACTCCAATGGTATCTGTATTTCAGGTATACAATCTTTTCCGACAATTAGGATTACGGCATATTTTTGTTGTTCCCCGGGCTTCTCGTGTTATTGGATTGATCACAAGGAAAGACTTGTTAGAAGAGGTATTGCTTTGTCAATTGTATGGAGGTCGTCTAGTTGTAGAGAGATTTGTTGAAATCTGAGCTGCTAGTGGTAATTGCAGGACAGAGAAGATTCGGCTACAATGGAACTACAGTCAACCAGTGTAAGGTCTTGATGCGGCTTGGCCTGTGTTAATTCTCTTCCATTTTGGTGCAAGTAATGTAAGACTGCAATTTTAATGTGCCACTAAGTTAACAGTCCTGGCTGGTGGTTCAAACAAAGTTAGTGACCCATGCCTCAAATCTCTTTAGATGATATCCATAGCACAAACTCTCCCACATGCAGTTCCTGTACGATATCTTTCAGGCATTTTCTTATTATAGTTTTGCAACATACTTCCGAAATTTTGATTCGATTGTGCGGAGTTGATAGCTTGCTTAATATGTATAGCAAATATGCCATGCATGGTCTGAGCTTGAATGTCTGCGTGCATGGTCTGAGCTTGAATGTCTGCTAACAAGAGAATTTATACTAGAACATTGGAAGTTTGATATTTTGGACTAGTAGCTATGCTCGAACAATGTTGATTGCCACTGATCTTTTCATAAGACTTCAACATATTTTGGAGCTAACTCATACTTTGGTTGGCGCCATTTAGGAAGAGGTCCTTAGCGTGTGGTTTCTGTTGACTAAGTAGTTGTTTTGGAAGAGGGTTAACAGGTAAACATCGCAAAAATTTAAGGAAAATATATTAAAATATACCTAAAAGATCAGCTAACATTTTAACCATTTTCAACCATTGGTCGGCTTTTCGTAATTAAACCAAAAGAAATAGGTACAGGATATCATAGTTCATCTGTCAGGTGTATTTTGATAAATTTCCATTCAACTTGTATATGAGCCTTTGATTTTGGGTGATATTTCTGCATGTCCCTTTGGACATTTCTAATTTTCTTCTCAGCCTTGTGTACCAATTTGCTGCTAGCTGGTTGAATAGTTTGTTTATAAAACATAAGTGCTTTTCAATATAAAGACATGGTGAATTAACATCAGATGCTCAAACATCTGGAAGACTTAGCGGAAGTGTTCAGGATCAAAAAGCTTTTTAGTGTTTCTGTGCCAGAATAGTTTGGCCTGGTTGTAGCATTTAGCTGTTATTTTGTTTGCTCATGGGTTTGAGGCTAGGAAGACTTGGCTTACGTCTTATTCTAACCTCTAGTTTTCTTCTCAGTAGTCCTAATCCAGCTTCAGCTACATCTTATGTTTGGTATGTCAAGAACCCAGTTATCTTACATTGACAAATCTCTTCAATTCTGAGAGTCACTAATCTTACACTATAGCAATTTGTGAGAGATCCCAAAATGAGGCAGTTCTGATGGCACTCATTTATAGTACTATGAGTGAGTTTAGGTACACATCATCTGATAATCTAAGTTCTATTTTTTGGAAATTTTGATTATGGTTTCTAAACCACAGTCTAAATGGTAAATTTCTCTACGTAATAGCATGATTTCTCTCTAGAAGGCTTGCATACTATGGGATTTATATCAGTTCTTTTTTTTTTTTGCTTCTGAAAGATGATTGAATTGATCTTGGATGGATATCCAGCTGTAAGTCATGTAGATCATGTTGGGGCCCTCAATTTTGTGCCACCACTTCTCCATAATGTTAACAGGAAGCCGTTACTTCTGTTTTGCAGGGATCATCATTCCAGTAAAAGAGTTTTTGGAAAATCGAGTATGGAGCAGCCGCTTCTTGATAATCTTCTGACCCAAGAATAACCATGAAGGTGGTCCCTCCCCAATTCTAAGCAATTCTTTTTCTATTTTACTCCTCTATTTCATTTCTTTATTTTACCCTCCATCAGTGATTAGCAGTATATATGTGTATGAGGCGCTCCACTTTTGTAAGGAGCGTTGTATATCTTTTGTCATTGTATCGTAGACCTTGATAATTGTGCGAGTAGTGTGACTGAATATAGCTACAGTGGGAATCCACCTCCAAATTTCACCGTCTTAATAGTTCGAGATGAGAAATTGGTAAGGTTTGTTTCATATTGGGTCGGTTTTTGATCGGTTCGCGGTTGACACTTGTGACAATATGTCTCAAGTTTGATCTTTTCCACTGAACTGCCCAAAAGAATGCATTGTTTGTTTTTCGCAATATTTTTCTTCAGTTTCACAGTTAACAGTTACACCCCATGGTTGGGGATTCTCTGTAATTTCCAAAATACTTGTTTAAAGGATGTGGAGGATTGTTTGAATATTTGGAGAAATGGCAAGTCTTGAGACTCTGAAAAAAATGAATGGCAAGTCTTGGAGCTTAATTAGTTGTTGACTACTCTTTCAAGCGTGTGAAAAGACAAGGGTTTCATTAGATGCGCGTTTATGAGTTCACACTTGTCAAGGTTCAGGTGCATGAGCATATTCATGGTGTTTCTACTATCTGCATGGTAGACTTTGCCATGCTATTTAAAGCTCTCTCTCTCTCTCTCTCTCTCTCTCTCCACACTTACGCGCATAAAGGGGCTATTATATGATAATGGCAGGTCATCTCTACACATGACTTTGTTATTTGGGTTCTAAAATAACATGACTTAGTGATTGAAGCTTGAACCCAATAAATTATACGACTAGGAGTATGCATTTGTTTACAAACTTTTCCCTTTTTGGGTTTCTTTTGCCTTTTTCTCAATTTCTGTTTTTTGCACTCCTTTTTCTTTTTTGTTGAAAATTTGCAATTTGTCGTGGTGGTCTTCTTGTTTCACACATTGCTGTTCTATTTGAAGACACCATGGGACTTGTCGAGGCCCAAGACGCCTTTTGACAACGGCATTCATGACATGCTTTCGTGCTGTAGATGAAACAATCTCTAATGTGCCTTTCGACTATGACATGTTTTATTATATTTATTTTAAGTAAGAATAGAGCTGTCAGTATCAGCTACAACATGGCCAATCAAGAAGCAAAAGCTTGTTAGCTTTTGAAGTGCATCAAGGAGAAGGCCATTTTTAGTTTAGCTATTTGTTAGACAAATCATAGCCCATGGTATGCATTTCGTTGCTAGGACCACAACCTTGTGGGAATCCCACAGGACCCTTTGCATATGAAATCATCAAAAAAAGAAAAGAAAACTATGCCTAGGTTTTGATGCAAATTTGATCCAAGGCGCAAGAAACAATCTTTAATGCGCCTTTTTATTGCAATGATAGTGTGTTTTTTTAATAAAAAAATCATAATTAATGTCTTTGATGGATAGCTTAAATCCTATATTAAAACCCTTTACGCTGCAGAAGTCCTCAAAGCCAATGTCGAAGAAGTAGGAGGAACTATGGATTTTCTCCTTATTGTTTCAAGGAATGAAAAGCAAGAAAGATCAAGAGATATATATTACCGCAATACATATCTTAGGCTTCATCTCCTTAATCTGGTCATCTTTCTCATCGTAAAGTACGATTTCACCATCCTCGGTGCTCTTCAAAATCACGTAGCGCTGGCCCATAAGAATTATCTTCTTCCATAAAACCATCTCTCCATCTCCTTCTCTTTTCTTTCTTTCCCTTTCGGAAAAAACACAATTTACTCATAGCAAACTTTTTAAAAATTTTCTCTCTGCTGAAACTAGACTTCGCTTTTTTACAATTCTTCTTATCTTTCCCTTCTTGAGAATGCTTCTTCTTCTTTTGTGAAAAATTTATTTGTGCTTCACAATAGCATCTAAGTTTTATGTGCCCCACTTAATCAAATAATCAGTAAGAAACCAGAAGTGAACATCTCAAAGAATAAAACAAACTGTTGTTCGCAAATATGGACTACAATTTTCTATTTATAATACCTAGGAAACAGAACTAAAAATTGTATACATTGTAAAATCAGTGCAATTATGAGTTGTAATTTAAGTCCCATAGAAGATTTGCTTCTTTTATTTCATTTATTTAATCGTAGAGAATTTGATTCTTTATTTCATTTATTTAATCGTAGGGGTCGAAATGAAGGGCCAGGACTAATTTTTTGCAAATTATTTAATTTTTTGATTTATATTTAAGGGGATTTGAAAAATAATCTACAGTAACGTCATAGTTTATAGATAAGGTTCGTTTGCATGTAAAAGATAAAATTAAGTTATCAAACTATATTTTCGGATTACTAAATTTAACCATTTTAAAAATATTTTCTAGCGATAAGTGATTAGTAGGGATATCTCCTTATCTCTTCACAAACAAGATTTACATGCGTATAGGATTAGGATTAAATTATTTTTATAAATAATAAAGTAAGGCCGTGAGAGTTGTTAATTTTTTGAATTTTCCACCTATGAATTTTATTTTCAATAAAAATGCACTTTTATACTAAGGGATTTGAAAAATATTCTCTCTGGATAAAAAGTAGTATTTTTGGTTCACAAGGAATATTGATTTTCATTTTCTTGTAATAAAATAGCATCCTTCCCCATAGAGAGTTGTTGTAAGTTTGGATTTAACTTTTTTTTTTTGTATTATTTTTTAAAATTTATTATATAATAAATTGTTCTTGGTGTGTTTATCTTTCTTGATATCTAACTTTATCTTTCTTGACATCTAACTTCAAGTTCGTTATAGATGTTGAATTTGTTATGCCAAAATATTTCATACTCCAACAGGAGTATAGTACTGTCCATGTACTTCCTAGACCAAAATATATACTAGACAAATCTTTTCGATCCCAAAATTTGAGGATATAATCCCAAAATTTGTTATGCCAAAATATTTCATACTCCTGCGTATTGCCCATCTACTCTCCAAACCAAAATATACTATGAACAAATCTATTCGATCCCAAAATTTGAGGATATACTAGACAAATCTTTTGAGGATATACTAGACAAATCTTTTCGATCCCAAACTTAACTCTTGCTTTCTACCTGCCTAAACAAATTTCTTGAGCATTACGATAATTCCTAGACCTCTTTGGTAATAATCTTGATAAATAACTTCAGGGGATACAATTCTTGAGATTTTTAGCAGATTTAGAGTATGTTATCGCGAGAACAATCTCAACTGCATTCGCCACAAACCATAGAGAGATGGGGCAAGCTTTCTATGCTTTCCCTACAACATAGAAATTCTATCTTCCCTTTATCCAACAGTCCATTCTGAATGGAGGGTTAAGATTGCTCCAATCACAATGTCACATCTCTATTATTTTTTTTTAAAATATTTCTTGTATAAACTATTTTGACACCAAATTTTGGAAGTCCATTCCTCTATTAAACTCGTACTAGCAAAAAATATATAAAAAATATTTTCAATAAAATAAAATGATCAGAATACTTTTGAAAGTTTCATGGGGTATTACGGTTATTACATTTTATCAAAAAATTATTTTTAATATTTTTTATAGGTGTGCCCCAATGAAAAGATGGCAGGTACAAAATTTCATATTCATACAATTTGTATAAAAAAAAAAACTAAAAATAAAATACTTTGCGATGATCTAAGATCAAACGGCTACCGTTTGCTCTCTTGATCAAAATCGCATAGAAACCTTTCCCTAGAGTGATTAGGACAAAAGTTATCTTCACAAACTATAAATCCAAAAATAACGTTTTATATGTAGTCTAAAAAATTATGAAAATACCCAGCTATCCTCTATAGGCGCACTTGGGAGGGTATCTTGGGATCATTTTTTAAATTGTTCCCCAAAACTAGTGGGAATATCGTTGCAAAACGCAAACTTTCCATTTTTATTTCTTAGAGACAATCCAGATATTGTTTAAATAATATTCAGTTTCCAAGATCATTCAAGATTATTATTATTATTCCAAGATCATTCAAGATTATTATTATTATTATTAATTTATGAGATAATGGACTTCTGAGTTTCGAAGATCACTCAAGATTATTAATATATGAGTTAATGGACTTCTCAAATCTCATAGGAATTCCAAATAATTTAAACTCAAAATTAATTCGAGTTTATCCATTCTTAGCCAAAACATAAATCCTACCCAACGTAGGACTCCTAACTCTCCCTCTCTCAATAAGCTATATATATCGTTCGCCTCTTCCCTTCTCTCTCATTCTTCTTCCATTCTCTCTCTAAAGCTAGCTGCTGCCTGAAAGATGGCGGGGCCAGTATTCACACTGGACTCGAGTCCTAAGATTGACGGCGATGGGAGGATTACATTCTACGTGTTCATCTGCGCCCTCATTTCAGCTACCGGTGGCCTCATGTTCGGCTACGACATTGGAATCTCAGGTATTCTTCACTTTCTCTCTCCTCGTTTATTTAGAGAGAGAACTAATGAATTTATCCTCGGCTTTATTTAGAGGGAGAGAGAAAGAATTCATGTTGTGTTATGGTGAATGCAGGCGGGGTGACGGCCATGGATGACTTTCTGGAGAAGTTCTTTCCGGCGGTGTATGCTCGGAAGTTGAGAACCCATGAGAACAACTACTGCAAATTCAACAGCCAAAGGCTCCAAGCCTTCACTTCCTCTCTCTATTTAGCGGCGATGGTCGCCACCTTTTTGGCCGCTTGGGTTTGCAAGAAATATGGGCGGAGGCCGACGATGAGAGCGGCGTCTCTCTTCTTCTTGGGTGGAGTTGCGCTCACTGCTGGTGCCGTTAACCTCCCCATGTTGATCATCGGAAGGATCCTCCTCGGCCTTGGGGTTGGCTTTGCTAATCAGGTTCCCTGCAACTCTCTCTCTCTCTAACATAGCAACTCTCTCTCTCTCTCTCTCTAACATAGCAGCTCTCTCTCTCCCCCTTGGCGTTCACAACCTAATCTTTGTTTACAAGTTTTTTTCTACGTATTACAACCTAATTTGGTTTGTTATTAGGATACCAAATTATTCGGTAGGTTTGTCATTAAGATGTAACTATTTCTAGAGGTTTGTTATTAGGGTACCAAATTATTCGGTAGGTTTGTTTTAAATTAAAAAAATCTTTTTATAACATTTACCACCTGAAATTGCAAAACCATTTAATTCATCATCTCGATGTCGATATTAAAATACTACATTTTACAACACATTATCTCGACGGTCTATTTTCAATATTTTCATGCCTTTATAGACATGCTTGATTTCATCGGAGTTTAAATTTTATAACTAAAATAGTTTCTCCAGCTATCCTAAAAATTTTGGATACCAAAATTGCATCTTGTAACAAAGTTTGGAGGTGCGCCTTATTTTAATTATTTCCAATATTATTAACACGCACTAATCATTTATCTATTAGATTTTAATTGCTCAATTCACTAAATTTTAATCTTTCCTCCTGTACACATGCCTAATCTGCTGGGTATTGCTCATGACACATACTGGACAGCAAAGATGAATAACATTTTCTTTTTATTTCTAATTTCATCGTCATACATTTTATATTTGAGTTGGAGGAAATTGGAAAGAGCAGCAGTTTATTAATGCGAGCTAATGAGATAGCTCCTTGGTGCTTAAGGAATAATGGAAAAATAACCCCACCTCTCTCCTTATTTTCCATGCTTTACTTTGTATAGAACACAGGTAACTCCTTCCCGAGGCGAGTAATTCAGGAGATTTCAAGTGGACTAACTTGAGTAGTATAGAAGCCCAAAAAGAGTTTAAATTTTTGAAAAAAATTACAAAATCCGTATTAAAAATAAAAATTAGTGTAAAAAATAACTAAACTAAAAAGAAAATGTCTAAAGAAGTATTCAAAAATATAGATAAAGGTGAATTTGGAAAAAAATAATTTAATCATTTATCACTCAAAAAATCCTAGAAAAATTAAAAAAAGATGTAAATAGAAATTCTATAACTCAACAACCTTAAACAAACCAACTAAGGCTCACCTCCAAATTTTATCATAACATGTAAAAAATTCTTAGGATTATCTTAACACCTATTTTCATATCTAATTGTAAAATTTTATACTTCAAAAATGGTTTAAATTAAAGTAGATCCATAAACATATTAAAATCTTGAAAATAGACAGGTCTAGATAATATGTTGCAAAATATACTATTTCTAGTACTCAAAACCTTTTTTTTTTTTTTTTCCCACATTCATATCACAATGTTGAGATGATCAATGAGAGTTTTTCAACATTGCAATAACCTTTTCGGATGGATTTTTGAAGTACATTTTTAATTCTAGGTTGCAACCTTATATAAACTTTTTCCGTAAAAAAACTCACCAAACATCATTGAAAACATCAAAATTACATTTGATAGACAGCCACTAACTCTCCTCCAACATCACAACAGGCAGTTCCCCTGTTTCTCTCGGAGATCGCACCAACAAAA